>JAWQEG010007224.1:22500-74964 GCA_033782935.1 Petrolisthes cinctipes
TCTCTGGCTTTCGTCTTTCCCTCGCAGTCAATTATTAGCCTTCCTTTCCCCTCCCAGGCTTCCTTCCTTCCCCCTCCCAGGCTTCCTTCCTTCCTTCCCCTTCTTCCCTTTCATTGTATATACTCGTTCCTTCCACTTCTCCCTTCCCTTCCTCCTTCTCTTCCTTCCTTCCTTCCTTCCTCTCTTTCTCCCTCCCCTCCTTTCTTCCATATTTCCTTCCTTCCTTCCTTCCTTCCTTCCTTCCTTCCTTCCTTCCTTCCTTCCTCTCTTCCTTCCTTCCTCTCTTCCTTCCTTCCTCTCTTCCTCCCTTCCTTCCTCCCTTCCTTCCTCCCCTCCTTCCTTCCTCTCTTCCTTCCTTCCTTCCTCTCTTCCTTCCTTCCTTCCTCTCTTCCTTCCTCTCTCCCCTTCTTTCTTCCATCTTTCCTTCCTTCCTTCCTTCCTCTCTCTCTTCCTTCCTTCCTTCCTTCCTTCCTCTCTTCCTTCCTTCCTCCCTTGCTTCCTTCCTTCCTTCCTTCCTTCCTTCCTTCCTTCCTTCCTTCCTTCCTTCTTCCCTTCCTTCCTTCCTTCCGTCGCTACACCTCTCCCTACTTCCACTCCATTTACACCCTTATGTACCCTTAGTAGAAGAGACATTATCACCTGTCCTCCCACTCTCACTCCTGATCCCCCACCCTCTCCCCCGGTGCGGCCATCTTGCTTTCTGCATCGTGTTGTTATTGTTGATCTTGGTGCACAGCCTAAGTTTCTGTCGTCACTCGGGTATGAAGAGAGAGAGAGATATTATGTATTGTATGTGTGTACGTGAGTTTTTGTATTTTGTATATGTGTGTGCGTGGGCGTGTACATGTGTGTGTGTGTGTGTGTGTGTGTGTGTGTGTGTGTGCGTGCGAGAGCTTGTACATGTGTGTGTGTGTGTGTGTGTGTGTGTGTGTGTGTGTGTGTGTGTGCGTGCGTGAGCTTGTACATGTGTGTGTGTGTGTGTGTGTGTGTGTGTGTGAGAGAGAGAGAGAGAGAGAGTGCTTACATGTGTGTGTGTGTGTGTGGTCAGGCTGGGTAGCGGGGCGGCACGGTACAACCCACACACTTCTTCCTTATCCGGCTCCTGTCATTGTCCCTCTCCTCCACCCCCCTTCACCCCTCCCCTTCCCCCCTCCCCTTACCCTCCCATTCCCCTCCCATTCCCCTCTCACTCTTCACTCTCCCTCTTCCCCCCTCCCCTCTCCCCTTCCTTTCCCCCCTCCCCTCTCCCCTTCCTTTCCCCCCTCCCCTCTCCCCTTCCTTTCCCCCCTCCCCTTTCCCCTTCCCCCCTCCCCTTTCCCCTTCCCCCCCTCCCCCTTCCCTTCCCCCCCTCCCCCTTCCCTTCCCCCCCTCCCCTCCCCTTCCCCCCCTCCCCCTTCCCTTCCCCCCCTCCCCTTCCCTTCCCCCCTCCCCTTTCCCCTTCCCTTCACTCTCCCTCTTCCCTTTCCCCTTCCCTTCACTCTCCCTCTTCCCCTTTCCCCCTCAGTCTTCCCCCTTCCCCTTTCCCTCTCAGTCTTCCCCCTTCCCCTTTCCCTCTCAGTCTTCCCCCTTCCCCTTTCCCTCTCAGTCTTCCCCCTTCCCCTTTCCCTCTCAGTCTTCCCATTTCTCTCTCACTCTTCCTTTCATTCTTTCTCCCTTTTCACCCTTCTCCCTCACTCTCCTTTCTCTCCTCCCCCCTCTCCCTCTCTTTCCTATCTCTCTTACTTTTCCCTCTCTGCCTCTCTCTCTTTCCCCAGGACTTCATTCTTGCTCCTCTTTCCTCCTTCACCTTCACCCCACTCACCCTCTCCCCTTCCTCCTTTCCTTCTCCCTTTACATCCTGTCGCTCACCCTTATCCCCCCCCTCCCTCTCTCCCTCCCTCCATCTCCCCATCTTCCCCTCATTTTCGTTTATTATTCTTTCTCCCTTCTTATTCCCTTCATTTTTCCAGTAATAGTTTATATGTTCATTCATCGCGTACACTTTCTTTCGCCTCTCATTCACTTTTCCTTCCATCGTAAATTAAGAAAAGAAGAAAATATTGGATAAGTGAGAGAAATAACAAGTTGCAAAATAAGTTAAAAAGACATGGGGTGTTTGGGAGAAGGAAGGGTAAGAGAGAAAGAAGAGGGGGTAGAAGACAAAGAGAGGATGTTAGGTAGAAAGGAGGAAATGTAAGAGAGAAAGAAGAGGAACTGGAAGATAGAAAAAAAGCGAGGGTAGAAAACAGACAGAGGATGTTAGGTAGAAAGAGTGGAGGGTAAGAAAGAATGAAGAAGGGATGGAAGGCAGAGAGGGAGGATTAGGTATAGGAAAGAGGGACGGTATAAGAGGGAAAGAATAATTGCAAGACACTGGTTGTTAAGGAGGAGGAGGAAGGGAAAGACAGGAAGAAGAAGAAGAAGAAGAAGAAGAAGAGGGGTTGGTGGTGGTGGGAGACAATGGAAGGTTAGAGAGACGAAAGAAGACTGGCCGCTCCCAAGGACATACAAAACTCACCCGTTTGTTTATATATTAAGGTGCTACAACAGTCGTTTATTTTTTATGGTGATTTGGAAGGTAATTGATTCCTCCAAACTATGCCAGGATACAGACCACTTCAGTAAGGGATCTGCTGCTGTTTCCTAGCATTGTTTTGAAGGGCTAAGTAGATTCCAATTCTCCTGTTTTGGGTGAACTGAGGGGCTGCTGATTCCTCCAAACAATGCCGGGAAACAGACCACTTCAGTATACGAGTAGTGGATTTGTTATGTAGCATGGTTTGGAGGAATTAGTAGCCCTCCAGTTCGCCTACTATCATCGACCTTAAGATAGTTTTATAGCTGGCTAGAGTTGTCATTATGGTGGTAAGAGGAACTGATTTGAAGTTATAAAAGTTATGTTTACTCGTGTACTGCTGAGTAAGAGAAGGAAGGAAACTGGTTGACTGGACTGTTTTGTTATATCCTCGTCTGTCACAACCTAGCCTATATTTTCCATCTTGCCTTCCTTCCTTCCTTCCTTCCTTCCTACGTTCCTCTCTCTGTTTTTGAAATGATGAAAGTTATGTTCGTCTTGTATTGATGAGTAAGAGAAGGGAAGAAGCAGGTTTTCTAGACTGTATACTATAGCCTCTTGATATAGTGTTTATTGAGGAGTAGGAACTAAGGAAGAGAGGAGCCTGGGTTTGTGTACTTTATTATAAGCTCTTGATGTGTGGTTTATTGATGAGTAAGGAAGCTATTTGTCAGGATTGTTCATCATAGCTTCGTGGAGTATAATATTATATGGTTTATTGATGAGTAAAGAAGTGAGGAAGCTGATTGGTTTTATGGACTGGATCATACATAGCTTCGTGGAGTATATATTGGTTTATTGATGAGTAAAGGAAGTGAGGAAGCTGATTGGTTTGATGGACTGTTTATCATACATAGCTTAGTGCTGTATGATTTATTGATGAGTAAAGGAAGTGAGGAAGCTGGTTGGTTTTATGGACTGTTTCTCATAGCCTCGTAGTGTATAGTTTGTGGTCAATACATTACCTGACCGTGGCCTTCAGGTGTAAAAGTCTAGTCGTATGGAGTAGAACGTCATCATCATTTCCCCCCATTGGTTGGTCGGTCAGGTGTTGTTGTAGTAACCTTGTGTAGTTGTGGCTTCAGTGGTTTGTCTCTCACACCTCTTTATTTTATCTTACTCTTCTTAGTCAAGGAGTAATGTTAAACTTATTTTTTTCTCACATTGTTGGTTCGAGTTGTAATTCTTTAGTGTCACCAGGAGTAAATATATAAACAAACTCCATTTACTCTCACATATTGGTCAAGCTGGTATTTTTTAGTATCACCAAGAGTAATTATTAATCTATTTTTACTCTCACGTCATTGGTCAAGCTGGTATTTTTAGTATTAAATGGTGTAATTATAAACCTATATTTTTCTCTCACGTATATAATTGGTTCGAGTTGTCATCCTTGAGTGTGACTAGGACCGCTAACAGAGACCACCACTACAGTTTGTCTCAGGTCGCCAGTTGTGTTGAAGGTGATAACTGTTCGTGTGTAGTGAAGGAATTTACTGTCGTGTGTGTGTGTAAAAATCGTACTAGTTTACAAAAGTTAGGTACGTGTAGATTGTTAAGTCGTTTTTTTAATTACACTTGCAACAACAACAACTTGGTCAACAGTTGTAACAGTAGAGAGGGAGTACGTTATTTATTACATTGTTATCAGTCCCTGCTTGTTTTTCTCATTCTTACAACAATAGCTAGGTAGCATTCGTAGTAGGCAGTAAAGATGGAGTGCATTATTCATCCCCTTACTCTCTGTTTTATTTGTTGATGCCTGTTTATCCCCCCCCACTCCCCACCGATAACTCCCACATTTGACTCAATAAATACAATCCGTCCCAACAGTCTACGTTACGTCCTCGTCCACCATATTGCTTGGACCATCTGAGGAGGAGGCCAGTAACCATTATGACGTGGCCTACTCCCCTGGCTACTACAACGCCTCTCTCCTCTCATCCTCCGCTGCCAGTACCACCTCCTCCAGCCTCTACTATGAGAATGCCAAGATGAGGAGCATCTTTTATGAGGGCGATGATAACGAGGCTCAGGAAATTAGCCTCTACGTTGAAGGTTTGTGAAGAACGAAGGGGAAATCACTAGCAAGCTAAATTTTATTCAGCTTGCATTCGTTAGGAAAATATAGAGTCTATAGTTGTCCCTTGTCTGTCCTTTATTTATGTGTCTGTTTTTGTGCTGATATTTGTCATTTTTGAAGGAGATGGACTGTGCTTTAAATAAAATGTGCAGTTGTGTTGTTGAGAATAGGAGGACCTTTAAGGGGGTATTATCTTGTTGGTGAATTGGAAGGTCTCTGATTCCTCCAAACTATGCCACGAAACAGATCTCCTACAAGTAACAACACGGCCGTCTGTCTGTTTCCTGGCACAGTTAGAAGGAATCAGTAGCCTTTCTATTTACCAAAAAGAAAACATCCCCTTAAGTAGCATAATCCCCCCCACCCCCACAACTGCACAGTGGTTCACCCAACAACTAATCACCTGACTCTGAACGTAAACCTAAGTGAGCTGCAATATATTATTTAACGATGAGAAAACTGAGACGAACAACCAACTAACTAACCAACCTGACGTGACTCGTGGCGCCAGAAATGACTTGGAAATTAACTGTGTCGTTTTTCTCTCTGAGTAACACAAAAGTAGGTTTAGTGGAATGTGAGTGATGACGATAATAAAAACAACAACAACACAGGGATAGAGGTGTGGTTCGTTCGTGTGTCAGTGCACGGAGGGGGAAGGGGCGTGTGGGGTGGGGGGTACATTTCAGAGGGGGAGGGAAGGAGAGTAGTACAGTCACGTGCAAGAGCTCTGTAACAGCTTAGAATGAAACGGCAACGAAAAATGATTCAAACTATTGATGTCGTACTTTGTAATATGATATCACGTAATTCACCTTCTTTCATTCACCTGATGCAGGACTATTGGTCGTGACTGTACACAGCCTCCAAATTTTACTTCAGTATTGAAATGGGTGTACCAATTATTGAAAATAGAATCATATGTAGGAGAAAGATTACATTGCAGAACCCAAATAGCTCCCCAAATAGTACGGTGTAATCCCTCCCCAACACACACCCACACACACACACACACACACACCCTACTTACTGTACCACCAAGACTCACTCACTCACTCACTAGCCATCCAAGCAAAGCAAGGTTCTCGCCCTTCCCCATGTTTTGATGACGTGTTGATGACCTTACAATGACGACACTGTGACGTCCTTGTTGTTATGAGATGTGTGGTAGTATGGACTTAAACATTTAGAGGTGAGTGTGCAAGTTGGACCTACTTCTTATCCCTCATCCCGTATTAAAAAAGGTAAGTAATTTTTTGCACTTATATACTATTACTACAACTACTACTACTGCTACTGCTGCTGCTGCTGGTGCTTCTATATTCATGTGGCCGCCTTGCCTCACCTGACGTAACATCAGCAGGTTCCATTAGAGGTGCATACGGCAGGTGGAAGCAACACTGGTAAACTAACTTAATATGTCATAGATCATCATCCTCAGGTGTGGGTGTGCTGGGTATTGCATAATTTTGCCTGTGCATGTTGGGCTTTTGTGCTGAAGGTAATGCTTGATTAATATTTCCTATGTACACTTCTTATTGATATTATCCTCTTATATATCTTTTATATATTTTATATTATGTGATATATTTTGTAAATAGATTTGTGTAAATTAATTTTATGAATATTGGAGGAATTTAGCAATACTGTATAGGTAATGTATTTGAAATATGAGAAAAGGAAACACTGTCCAACTTTCAGTTTTGCATATTCTTAAAAAGCGAACTTTATAATCGGGGTAGCCTTCCTACCATCTGGTCGCGAAGGAAGTTAATTAAAAAGGACTGCGCTGGTGTTCACCTCTGGCCCCTAAATTGAAACTTCATATTCATATAGTAAACACGCTTGTATAGTGCCTTCAGTCTTGCCCAAGTTTAGAATTTTTTCTCCTCCACCCACAGACCTCAATAACGTAAGTGGGAACCTGCTGGCTACAATAAACCTCTGATATTGGTTAGGTCAGTGGTTCTCAACCTTTTTCAGTCCATTCCCCCCTTCATGAATTCTCAACATTCATGTGGCTCCCCTGCATATTTTCCCAAATCCCACCCCACCAAAAAAAAAAAAAAGTTTAAATAAAATAAAAACAAAATGTCAATGAAGAGAATACTTGCTTTATTTAAATCTTCTGCCAGGACAGAGTGATGCAATTTTTTTTTTTTTTTTTTTTTTGTCCATGGCAAGAATTGTATAATTTGTGACAGCCCGCCATTCCCCCCCTAAATTCTTGCCATGGACCCCTTGGGGTCCATGGCACCCAGGTTGAGAACCACTGGGTTAGGTCGAGATATAGTAAAGAAATCTAAGGTGAAATTATCCGCGTTTCAATCATGACTACGACAGGAAACATGAACACGACTGTACTTAAAGTTTATTTTGATTTTGATAAGGTCAAATGAATATTCTAAATTAACAGTTATTTGGATATACACTTTACAGTATGTGAATAGGTATTAAACAGTTGATTATTATACATTTTGGAACAGAGTAACTTGATGGTTACTCGTAGCCCTCGTGGATATTATATACTGTAAAATAGTGTAGATAAATGTATAGATACCATAATTATAAGAAACACTTTATGGAGACAAATACTCTGATGGCAGATTGGATGCTAAACATTTCTCTACAAACTGACACAAGAAGCAGTCTTCCTCACTATAATAATTAGTCTGGTTATTATGTCTACAGTATAACCCATGCATATTGTACATTAAAGAGATAATTGATCTTGTTAGCATTATAAAGGCTTACGTTAATGTGAGGTGTCAGAGGAGGGTAATCTATTTGGGATGTACAGTTGCCAAAAAAAGTAATGGAACACCTGTATGGATAATGATATTTAATTTCAATGTAAGGGTGATTCCAATACCTTTTTTGCCGACTGTCCAGTGTTTCAATGAATATATAATGTATATACTAGAGCCTTGGCGTAGATAAGACAAACAGATAGGCATACAGTACAGTAGTTGCATCATCTGTGTACTGTAGTAACATAATCATTAATAAAATACTGTACTGTGTTATTGCTGTACTAGATGTTACATAGAACTGTCAGTCACTAAAATTATGGCGATGGAATCTGAAATGCAGAAGCTAACATATAAACTATGTGATATTTCCTCTGTTTATATAAAGTGGAGTGGTTTTGAAGGAATTAATTACAGATTCAAATTTTTCAGTATTTGAAGAAAATTAGTGAAGTATTTGTTCTCTCTTAATGGTATTGTTCCCTCTTAATGGTATTGTTCCCAGTTGGACCTATTCATTAAGGCCGTTACTTATTCACTTCCCAACCCAGAATCTGTGCAAGCAGCTGCAGACGCGCTTTAGATGGTTTGGTTTACTTACTAAAATATACTCAATGTTCATCACTCACTCGCTCCTAATTTATAGTATATATTGGAATTATAATAATTTTTATATGCGGCAAATATTAATGGGGAGGCTCATATGCATGGTATTAACCATTACAATACAGTACTGAACCACCAAGTCAGTACAGTACATGGCTCTGTACAGGACTACTGTATTACCCACCTTCCTTTATATGGTAACCAAATACCTGTACCTGTAATATTAATGTTGTCAGATGTACCCCTTCACAATTGAAAGATAACTAGTTTTAATGAAAAACTAAAACAATCCTTTACAAATTATATTACATGACTTGGTACTGTACTTGTAGGGATACCAAGTGGAATAGTCGTTCAGCAGCCTACGACCTACAGCTTCATTAAAATGTTTCCTTTATTCATGTTACCATTCCTGTTGAACCCTGAAGTCTTAACAGTTAATAGGAGACTCAACATATCATGTATAGGGCTCTTTAATTGACTAACATACTATTGTGACAAGACTGACTTGGCTTTGTAGTGTAATACAGTACACAACAGGTGATGAGACTACAGTAGTTGGACATTTTGACAACCTGGACACACCTACTATAAACTGACATTTTTCATTGACTCAAGCATACTGTACACTGAACATTGATTTTACAGCAAAATTATTGAAGTACTGAACATTCTGCATGACCATTTAATTCATTCCATATTTTTGCTTAATTTTTATTTGTACTTTTGAGATACATGTGAGTTTTGCTGTTACTATATTTTATTTTAGTACAATATGTTTCATGCATGATTATAAAATGTTTATCATTGCAATTCTGTACAGTTGTAACTATCTTTCTTAGATTTTATGCAATTACATTCAGAATCTCAGAACACCAATTATAAAGAGGCCATGGGTGTAACTTTCTTTTCGATACATTAATGTGCCTGTGATCTTCCTAAAACTTGTACTGATGGTACCTGTATTCGGAATTTCATTGCTTTGGTATAATGTCCTGTATTCAGAACAGAATTCTTATACTCTTTTATTGAGTACAATAATACCTAAATTATTGCCTTTGTATATAGAGTAGATACTTGTTAACTGCATAATATCTATGTGTGCTGTTGCTTGCCTCTCTCTGTGTGTATAGTCTGAAACCTTTATTTGCTTATCCCAAATGTAGGTGGTGACTCTGAGGAGGAGGAGGAGGATGATGGTGCTGGGAGCCACTACGAGGCAATCTACGAAGTGATCAGCCCAACCCAGGAGGATGAGGAAGATGAAGAGGATGGAGAGGTGGAGGAGGAGGACGAGTGCTTCCAGCGACCTGAAGACAATGAGTTTGAAGATTCATTTGATTCTGATGATTCCGATGATGATTATTGTCGTCTGAGGCCTCAGGTAAAATTGTAAAAATAGATATACAGTTATTCTAAGCAAAGCTAAAATTTGATATAATTAGACCTCTCATGATGTGGAAGGATAAATAAAGTAGTGAGGAAGCTTCAGAACAGGTGCTTTTAGAGATAAGACATTAATTTACTGTTAAACATTCAGTATATAAAGCTATGCCAATATAGAGTACTGTACTGTAGTGCTGTATTTGTGCTTATGGAACATTCAAAATCGTCTAGTAGTATACAGTACTAAACATGTAATTTTTATCTGATGTCACTCACAAATTACAATTTTTAATTTTCTGCCACTGAAATTTACCCAAAATATATTTGTTTCAGTTTCCTGATGAAGTGCCACCGCAGATATCTCGGGAACACCACGATTCCCTGAGGTCTGAAATCTCTTCAACTGACACTCCAGTACCTATGGGCCTGGCAGCACAGGACCACCAGCCTCAGCAACAACAACAGCATGGGATAACAAAGATAGCTGAGGCAGCCAATTTGGGTATGAGGAGGCTGCGGCGTAACTGGTCTCAGACGAAGAATGAAGTTGTAACGGGACTGAGTAAAATAAAAAAGAAAAGTACTTTTAGCGCTTCTGACCTCAAGAGCACCGAGAGTAAGTATTTTGGGGAGATCTATGTACTTTTGATTGATGCCCAATTCACCTTGTAACACTTTCCACAGCAGTGGTTACAACAGACTGTTCTTCATCACTGTAATTGTGAACTGCATTTCTTATAAGTCTCTAACTGGACTGAGTCACTTCACATAGAAAGGAAACAACAAAGATATTCTATCCCACTCTCACTTTATCTAACTCTGATTACCCAAAATACCCTTATACCCTAGCTCAAGAGTTAATGGTAATAAAAAGGATATCTCTTGCAATCTTTAACTTTTAATTTTTAATTTCTTGGAGTTTAAAACAGTGATAGTTTTACCATCCCTGGACAGTTTGTTTACATATCCTTAGAGAGAAATCCTTGGAAACATTGCCAAAATAGATGATGACTTGGAGATATCTGTACAGTATATTCTTTGAGATTAGTAGTGGTTTGGAGGGTAAAGTATTATACTGTAAATTATATTATACTGTAACTTTTAGAGAAGTTATTACGAGTTGAATACTTTTATAGAGCCACCAGCAAATAACCTTCATCTGGAACACACACACACACACACACACACATACATACTTGGCCAGAATATTTATATTCATTGACTTCATTCTCCCACTTTCTTAATTGCATCATCATTTTTTTCTTTTAGCTCTTTATCTGTATGGTATGGTGATTAGTTGTCTTGGATGCTTTTGTTGGTAAGTTTACTTGACAGCATTTTCTCCTCTTTTCTGTCAGATCTAGCAAGTGATATGAGCCCGACCAGTGCAGAGAAACGCAAGTGGTCATTTAAGAGCCACTTTCGTCGCAAGTCTTCATCATCGACGGGCTCACTGACAACAGTGGTGAATGGTACACCTCCAACCAAGAAGGAGTCTGCCACTTTCTACCTGACCCTCACTATTGAGGCTGGGGCAGCAGGACAGGATGCAGGAGAACTTTCAGATGCCTCACAGCGCACAATGCGATCTGACTCAGAGAGTGTTGTTTCTTCAGCCAGTGTCAGAGATCAACGCAAATCCAGCACTCCTTCTCTTACCTCTTTGGCCACACAGGGTTCAGCTGACATGGTTCCACCCATGTCACAGGCACCAGACCCTACCCCACCCCCTGTTGTTCCACGCCGCCCCATCTCTGTCACTTATGGGAGGAAGAACTCGGGTGGGATGGGTAGTCATGCACCTGTAAGACCTCGCACGGCTCCTCCAGCACCACCACCCAAAGGTTTGCTATTTACTGTGATACATCTCCCTTCTTTACTCTTTTTACACTTTCCCAAAGTTTCTTTAACTCTGTAATCTCATTCTTTTCTATTTCTGTTACTTAATGGTATTGTTCAAATTTGTAGTTTTAATGAAAATAAGTGAAGAATGACTTAGGAACATATGTCAGTAGGAGTATATTATCTATTTTCTTGACAATTGCTTAGAATAATTAATATTTTATTATAACTTTTGTAAATTGTACTGGATGCAGTATTAGAGGCATCTGCACAAGTGTTAGCAGACCACTGTTTTAAACATCATCCAGATTACCGTAGTTGTTTTCCATAGATTTTACCCTTGGTACTGATGTTACTTACTAACATTAGTAGCCCATGCAGGGATTTGAACCCATGTGGTGCAGGGCAACAGTTTCACTGTCAGTAATGCCGATAACTTGATCATTGTGATTTTAGGGGACTAAAAAAAGTCAAAGAATTAAAAAAGAAATTGGGTGCAGGTATCCAGTACATGAGAATAATTTTGCAATTTTACAATATTTAAGAAGTGAAGCCTTTATAACAGTTGGTGTATTTATGCTTCCTTTGTATTACAGAGAAGGGCAGTGATGGTGGAGGTGAATTTGAGGAGTTCAGCAAAGAGGATGTTGCATGGCGTCTTAATCAGCTGTTGTCATGTGGCCCAATCGCTCCCCCAGGGCGACGTGTCCTGCGCACCTCAGACGGATCCAGCAGTGACACATCACCAGTACCCGTCCTGGTTCACCCAGATGATGCAGGTTATACTGGACTCAAGCCAAACTCAGTAAAGTATGCTACCATAGACCCTGCAACACTCAGTAACCAAGGTGGAGACTCAAGTGGTGATGAAAGGCCCCTGGGATCAGAAGTTACAAGATCGGTTAGAGTTAATACACCAAACGCCAGAGCATCTGTTGCAAGTACAGGGTCATATGGTTCACATGGCTCCAGTGAGGGTTACATAAGACCAGGTGATATAGCTTCTGCCCCACCACCACTTCCAGCCAGACGTATGCCTGCCCCACCACCACCAGACATCAGACCTTCCAAACCCTCCCGTCTTCATATGCCTTCATCCCTCGTAGATGGTGATAACAATAGTTACCTGGACTTCAGCTGCAATGCCATGATACAAGATGAGCCTCTGTATGTGAGTTCTCACTTTGCTGATGAACCATTATACCAGTTCTACACTGCCAATGTCCTGGAGAGGGCAGCACAGAACCAAGGTGACTGCTCCTCAGAGGATGATTATGAGGTATGGCAACAGTTGCATTTATTTCCCTCACTTATGTGGAAGAGCTGTTACTGGGTTATTTTGGAATATAGTAGGTCTTTATTTTTATCAGAATAATATATACCAAATAATATAATGGACCTTCTACACACTGCCAATTCTTATATTTTAGACTAAGCACCATGGTTTGTGATTCTATTTAAAACAGGTAATCAATGATGGGCACCGTGCTGATGAAGGTGAAAGTGGGAGTAGGAGACCATCACGCCCCTCTGCCATGGAGCTTGTTACTCCAGCTGATGGCCGTAGAACTCTCTGGTGTGAACTACCTGAAGTTATTGAAAGTGGACTTCTTAGTATGTATTCCACATCCCTCTCTATTATCCTACTTTTTATTTGTATTGATAGTTGATATTACCCTCATAATTTCAAAAGTTACATGATCTGAAGTTACAATGCTCTTCAGTTGCCTATCAAACAGTTTATAACAAAAGTAAAAATTTCTCATTGATTTTTTTTTTTTTAATGTTCATAATGTACCTGTATCTGTAAAATTGGATGCATTCTCCAGATGAGATCAGCAGCCAGGAGAGAAAGATGCAGGAAGCCATGTTTGAGATGATCACGTCGGAAGCATCATACCTGAAGAGTCTCAATGTGCTTGTGACTCACTTTGTCCAGTGTAGAGCTTTTGTCGAGGAGGGAGAGGATGCAGTACTGAGCAGAAGAGAAAGGCACATCCTTTTCTCCGATATCCTCCCAGGTGAGACTGAATTGAGTGGAAAATAATTGAAGAGTTCCTTGCATAAATTGTTAACCCATACAGCATCAGCAGTATAGGACCTGCATACTGTACTAAAAAAAACTATGATAAAGCAAAACTTTACTAACCATGAGAGTTGAACTCCCCCTCCCTTCCATTCACTCGCTTCAAGAGGACCAAATGAACTTTTCTTTCTTACTGTATCTATACTAGAAGCCAGCTTGTGTGTGCCTTGGTCCACTCTTATCATCCATTTACCTTCCTTCATCCCCTTGTCATGTGCTACTGAACTGAAGTGAAATAAATTATGTATGCTCTCCTTTTTACATTTTTTCTCTTCAATACTTTGCTTCAGTTCTTTAGTAAATCCTTAAACTTATAATTCTTTACAATGATTTGCCCCGTCCATACAGGCGAGCTTTACTTGTTAGTCTGCCTGCTGTGATGTCAGTAATGGAGAAAACTCGCGGCTTCTCCATTTCTGACGTCATTCAAGCTTGTGCTCTTTTCATTTCTGATGTTACACGGGCAAGTTTGCAGGGTAAAGCTCTCCCGTGTGGACAGGGCCTAAGTCTTGGATTAAATTTGAAGAACATTATTTCAGGTATATAATTTATTTTCTCATAACAAGCTGCTTCAAAAAGATAGATAAAATGTCATACAATACTGAATTGGACATCTTTTTGTATTGGTAATAATCATAGTTGTCATTGCAGTTAAGCGGTGTTCAGAGATGTTCCTGGCAGACCTTGAGAAGCGTTGGCAGGAATCTGTGCGCATCTCCAACATTGCTGACATCATCTGCCGCCATGCTGTTACACACTTCCAAGTCTACGTCAAATATTGCTCCAACCAAATTTACCAGGACCGCACCCTCAAAGAACTAAAGTGAGATTATCTTTTATGCTTTGTAGAATGTTGTGTATCAATTGTCCTTGTATTTACAGTATTTTGTATAATGTAAATGTTATTCCATGGGCAGCACAATAATGTTACCTCTTCAGTTTGTTGTACTTATTTCAAGTATTACACTTTTTTTTTTTTTTTAAATATCCACAGCTCATTGTTTAAGAATTTATTTATAATAATTTTTGTTACAGAGAAAATAACCCTCGGTTTCTGGAAGTGCTCAACCAGTTAGAAACGTCACCAGTGTGTCAGTCTCTGGCCATGCACTCCTTCCTCATGTTGCCAATGCAAAGAATCACTCGCCTTCCTCTTCTTGTTGATGCCATCTTCCATCGTCTTGAGTACGGCACCCCCTTGTGGCATCAATATAAGGTTGCCCTTGCTACACTCACCAAGGTCAGTGTTTCCTTATGTAATTGATCCTATTAAGTGTGTGATACAAATATTTGAATTTATATATCACTGAGAGATGCTTTGAAGATTTGAAGATTTGAACATTCCATTCCATGTGGATGGTAAAGGATTACAGTTGCTACAGAAGTATTGTATGTACAGTCTCCTCCACTCCCGCTCTCACCAGTTCAGCGTTGCCAACGTATACACCCGGCATCGTGTGAGCTACCAGTTCCAACTCTCGCATCCGAAACACCTGCCATCAGCCCTTACTCTTACTGGCAGGTGTTTCGGATGCGAGAGTCGGAACTGGTAGCTCACACGATGCCGGGTGTATACGTTGGCAACGCTGAACTGGTGAAAGCGGGAGTGGAGGAGACTATGTGTAAAAGCTGATTGTAACTGACATAAGAGTTAGTAATTATTATACTTGTGCTGATAAACAAAGGCCATTGTATATTCAGTGAATCTGGTTTTCTGTAAGAATTGAAGCACTTTATCCAATGAATTATCTGGTATGCAGTGATGTGTGTAATATTTTCCCTTACAAATTCTTTCACAACCAGATTGTTGCTGAATGCAATGAGGGAGCACGCAAGATGGAACGTATGGAAGAGATGCTGATCCTCTCGAGGCAACTTGACTTCAGAGAGGTGAAAGCCATCCCACTTATCTCTGCATCTCGCTGGTTGGTCAAAAAAGGAGAACTAATTCGATTAACGTGGCGGGAAAACGATGGCAAGTTGACCTTCGGCAAACGAATCTCCAAGTGTACACTGTACTTCTTCCTCTTCACAGACCTTCTTGTTGTTACAAAAAAGAAAAGGTAAGTTATTCATGTAGGAATATTAATACATGAGTGATAAAATACAGTATATCAGGTCATAAAATGTGTGGAAAACCCAAAAGCTTCTTATAATTTGTGACCAATAGGTAATTAAATTTCCAGAGTGTTCTGTAATAAATTACTGTATTCACATAACTGCTTACTTCTGGAATTATGGGAAGAGTACTTAATGGCATTATGTATGGAAGGGGTCCAATGAGTGAAGCATTTGGCTAGAGTGCTGTTCAGAACAATATTGCCTAGTTAGCTCCTCTCTGCTGTAGGCTTACTGGGAAATTTTTCACTTATGCCATGCCACCACTGGCAATGAGTAGGCTGCCATCTCTTTAATGACATAGCTAAGGTAGCCTGCTGTCTGGCCCTCCACCCTTGTATGGGTAATATGAGGTAAGAATGTTGCTGTGCTAATTATGTTTATTATTCCATCTACATCAGTGAGGACCAGTACTTGGTGTTGGACTACTGCTCAAGAAATATGGTACAAGTGCTTGAGTTGGATGCTTCAGACCGCTTCCCAGCCAGACTTCTTGATGGACATAAAAATCTTTTAATCATAACAATGCTGCAGAACCACGAGAATAAAACTGTTGAGATGGTGAGTTTATGGGAGAATAAGCTGTAAAATTGAATATGTATATTGATTATTATGGTTTATCTCACAAAAATATTATAAAATTTCTGTACCACCATAATTGTTTTGACTTATTGTTTCATTATTTTTATGCTACATATTCTTTTCAGATTGTATCATGCCCCATGGAATCTGATCGAACTCGTTGGGTTGAGGCCGTGACTCCACGTAGCTCTGACAACCCAGATGAACGCATCTATGAAGAGTGGGATTGCCCTCAGGTAGAGTAGGCTACTTTAAAAACTTTAAATTTATAATTCTATGTTTCTAAATGGGTTCTTTGGGAATGAGACCTCCACTATATGATAACTTATCATTGCCCCCATTTCAAATTGTGAAGTCTTCTCTTGTCCATTTTAAAGGCACATTTATATGGCCTTTAGCTTTATGTAGTGGACTGTTATGGCAAAACATTAAATATTTGACAAAATACTGACCATAAATAAATGTTGATAACAGGAGCAATATTATATTTGTAATGGCCAACAAGGGTAGTAATTATATAGTTCAGTACAGTAGTTGTGGCTCTATTTATGGCATGTAATGGAAGAATGCACTGAGGTAGCTAAATAATCTGAAATCTCATTACTCATTTTCTTCAACAGGTGCAAGCAATTCATCCTTATGTAGCAAAGCAAGCAGATGAACTCTCTCTTGAGGTTTCGGATGTCGTCAATGTCTTAAAGAAAATGTCTGATGGTGAGTGTTACTGAAACGTTGTTGTAGTTTTCAAAATGTTCAGTAAACCCTCACCAATATATGCAAAAGTTTCAATTCATTATGGCAGTTATCATTAACAAAATATTTGAGTTGTAATATAAGTTCAGACTATTTCAGAACATTATAATGGTTTGCTACATAGAAATATAGTGATAACGAACACTATAGTGTTGTGTAGTAAGTGAAACTACTGTTTGATTTAAGTTTAATCAAACTGCAAATAAAATAATGAAGTGAGGGTTTTCTTTACATCTGAAGGTTGCGAGAGCATTAGCTTGATAACCAGCATGGCGTAAAAACATTTGCCAGCTAGCTTTTAGTTACGATAACAAAACCTTGCTTGAGTGATATGTTTTGTATCTCATTGCATGTTTTGATTCTGGAAAAAGTATACCTTACAATAAAACTGTTACAAAAGTTTGACTACTCAAAGATACAATATTTTAATTACAATTTACTGTACTTGATTGAATTTCATTATAATGAGGAATGTTCCACTTGTAATTTTAATTAATGAATTTCCAACTCATTGAGATTTCACTAGTATCGATAAATTGTAGTTAACAGTAATAGTTCCTCAAAATGACTAAGTTCTGAATTGCCAGTTCTTAAATAGCAATCTAAATTTTTACTAAAAATATAAAAAAGGATCTGATTGGTATGAGTAAGGTGAACTTTTCCTTCACTGCTGATAATAAGTATTATATTGAATGGCTTATTGCATGACAACCAATAATAATTTGCCAATGTATGTTTAGGGTAGGGTGAGGTAGTTACAGGATAAAGTCAAGTGCCCCAAATGTTGAAGGGGGTCTAATACATGCTTTTCCCACATAGTTCAAATCCCCACCCCACCTTCTTCCTATTTTTCATTCCCATATTCATGTACAGTTGGGGAATAATGTATCTGAACACTGTTGGTAGCTTCTGGCAACAGCCCCATAAGTAAACACCTCAGTGAGAGAAAGTATTTATGAATTAAATGATAACTTTTATTTCACTGTCTGTGGTTGGTCGAAGTCTCCCAATATCAGTTATCGTTATGTCGTAATGGATAAATTTTGTCTATTGCTATCGTGTTTATCCATGGCATTGTTACCAGAAGCCGCCAACGGTGTTCAGATACTTTGTTCCCCAACTGTACCACCACTCTTGTATTCCCTTCCATCACCTCATTCCTCACCTTTACTACATTTTTCCTTGTTTCCCCTCTTTCACCCTATCCTTCTGTGAAAGCAAGGAAGAAGGGAGTAGTAGGGTGGGAATAGTGAAATGAAGGTAAATTGATATGAAAGGGTTTGGGATTGACTGATTAACCGACTGACATTTTTAAATTACAGAAGTGGCAGTATACTGTAGTATAAGAATGATTTAACATCTGGTGTCTATAAACTTGCTGTTTAGAATTAAAAAAAATTGTTTATTGTATGATTGTTCACTGGCATGATAACATTTGTACAGGATGTGGAAACAAAAGAGTACATGATATGCTTATTTGACTAAATCAGTAACATGTGGACATAAAGCACTACTAACCCATTCAGTTCTAGTGTTGTGAATATAAAGGCAGTCATTTCTACACATTAACACCATTAATGATGCTGGAAGTAACACCATCTTAAAAATATTATAGGGAAGAGTAGAATTCAAGTGATTGTGCTGAAGGCTGTACTGGTTGTTCAGGGTCTCCAAGTGCTTGTTGAGTGACTAACTGAAGGAAAATGTAAAAATGGCTGTCTGAGTAAACACAATACTAGTGGTGCAAGTTAGTAAGACTAAGCTTTTAAGTTTCTAGTAACAAGACTAGTGTTTTACTGACCTGCGTTCATTTCCATTTAGTTCGAGGGTTTTACGTGCACCCGGCTTTAGATAGCTGCTGGGCCAGGACAGTGGAGGCGTAGCTACCTAATTGAGCTGCGACTGCTGGATCATCAGACAGTATGGATCAGTTAGTGACCTCATGGTTGACAGCACACTATGACTATTAATACCACACTCTTATTGTTACTGGTCTAAGGAAAAGTAAAGTGACTATCATCTATGGGTTATGACGAGTTCTTTCTAGTTGATCACTGATTCACCGAAGACTTGTATGTGATTTATCATGCATGAATGGACTCATATTTCTGGGAAAATGTTATATATTTGCATGTTTTCTGTATGCTTGTATCATACTAATAAGCATGTTTTATTACAAATATTTTTACAGAACTCAACACAAGTTTCCAACTGATAAGAACTATACTCAAATATAAAAATAATTACCATGCCATGTACTCATGGTGTTCTTTTTACCCACATATAGCTTAAAAAGAAAGATTCTATTACAGTAAAGCTCATAAGATTTAATATGCAATGTACTGCAGACAGTTTTGTACCTGTCAACATGAATTAGCTTTATAATGTGTCTGCATGCACACACTATCAGTCAAAGTCTAGTATAGTACCTGAATAACACATGAACCTCATGAGCTCATTTGATATTTTTGGTCATACCCAACAGGCTGGTACCAAGGTGAAAGGATCAGAGATCAAGAGCGAGGCTGGTTCCCAGGTAGTTTCACTGTTGAAATATCTTCAACTCATGTCCGAGCACGAAACCTTCGGCAACGCTACCGACTCTTGGCCATCTCTGGTTCACTGCTGGATGAGCTAAAAAAGGAGAAGGAGCGGTTTGAGAAAGAGGAGAAGAGGAAAGACCGGAGGAGGACCATCACTGTGAAAGATGTAATATCTTCACAGGCCCAGGCTACTACAACCTAAAAATGTAATTACTTATCATTCATGCTATACCCCCTCAAATACTCATGACTTGAAAATTTGATTAGTAGAATTCTTATGGGATATCAAGTATAAAGTTCTTTAAATCACAAAATATACCAGATTAAAAAGTAACCAATAATTGATAAGTGGAGTATTCGCAATACCTCCTGAAAGTGTATGTACTGTGTATATAAAGGAAAATAATGGTCACTAAGATCTTGTGACTGGAAATATATTATTGGTAGGATTAGTATTTAAAGGTATTTTGATAACTTAGTGAAGAAGAGAGGTGTAATGCTTGATAACAAAATAAAGGTTTTGTTTTCCAAATATTGATTAGATATGCTGCTCCATGTATATGAAACATGGTTTTGTTATAATTTCATAGTTTATTGTTTAAATTTGGCAGTTGTTCCCTACCTTAATGCAGATACTTGTATGTCACTACATTGTAGGACAATAGTTTAAGAACTGTGTGGACCAATTATTTCAATATACATACAAAAGTAATATTTTTTATACATAACCCAAAGCCATTTTAGACTACAAATAACTGTAGTTGGTTCAAGATGGTCACAAGGTTTATATACATAAATCTTATGATAGTCTAAAACTGTAAGAGATGTACAGGTCTGCAAAATATATAATTGTAAAAAGGGTTATATTGGCAGTAGCTGGATTATAAAAATGTTGGAAGGAGAAGATTGTTTAATTTTAATGTAAATAAATTAATTATCAGTATTTTGTAATGTATATATGTTAATCTAGTGAATATCAGATGAAACCTGATAATGTATATAATGGTTATAATAATAATATTACAATGTTTAATACTTGTTGCTTTTAATTCTCATTTCATCATAAATTTCCCACAGTAATTCTTGCAGTACAAGTGTAAATATGTGCTGTGTGTAACTACAGTGTATGACGTCTTATCTAGTGCTCTGATGCCTCGCGTTCTCTGGGAACTAACCCCAAGGGGTCAGTCATGGCAGAATCTCCCATTATCCCTCATTATCTCGTGTTTCTCTTCCTTGTACTCTTCGACCCTGTTCTTTTTTCTCACTTGTAGTCTGCCTCTTCACACCAGTCCTCTCAATTTTACTCCCATACAACTCTGTAAAGTCTCCATCATACATTCTCAAAACGACTCGACTGCATCCTCACTCAGGTAGTGCCTCGTCTTACACATTTTCATTAGTTTCTCCATCCCACTTTGTCATGCCACACACTCCTTTCAGGTAACTCCTTACCACCACACCAATTCTTGACTGACGGGCCCTATTCCATGTCCATATCTCCAATGCATTTGTCAATGTTGGCAGGACTAAGTTGCTTCTAAGTCCTTTCTTCACTTCCTTGCTCATGCTTCTACCTTTCAAGATTCATCCTAAAGACCCTATGACCTGTCTAACATGCACTACTCTCTCTAATTTCCTTTTTCATGCTCCCATGTTTACACAGCATTTTCCAAATATTTAAACTCATTCATCCTCTCATTCCCCAAAGTTCTCACACCTTGTTCTAGTTGGCACCCTCATCCGATAGGGTGTTGCAAAGTCGGTCACTTCAGCTACTGCCCTCTCCAAACCATCACCTTACTCTTTAGGTTCCTTCTTTTACATTCTGTACACTCTGAATTCATTCACTACCCTCTCCCTCTCAGTCAACAACAATACTAATACATGTATATTTATAATTACTTCAACATTATACATTACCATCAAACTAAATGGCTCCCAAAACAATACCTACACAGGAAGTTCTTCAGGCCACCAATCCTCTCGGTCAGTGAATGGTACCCTGCTGTTTTTGGTTGTTCTGCAAGTAACACATGAATCAGTGTATTGATTACATTATGTGTAGTTATTTTTGCACGTTAATTTTATACCACTGTGTTGAAAGTACAGGCCTACTTTATACTGTTTTGTACAGTATTAATGTTGCAATGTTCACCATTGTGTTCACATTTACTTACACCAACCATTGTTCAGTGAGTAATACCAAACCCCAGTGTTGCAAAAAGAAGCTGTTAATAGAGTATGTGAGCTGCAGAAGTGCCAGTTGAATTATATTTATATGTTGTGGAGTTACATTTGTTTAGTTCGAGTGCATCACAAAGGGAGGCAAGACAGTAGTAGCATATTTGGTGGACTAGTTTCCCCAGCTGTTTCCTGGCATATGCTACTACACAGCATGGTATAGTTGCAGAAGGGAGTTTCTTTACCCCCTTGGGGTCCCTCTATACCCTAGCACACACTTTTAGTTGACCATAATGCTCTCTTGATTTATCATTATGTTACATTATGATTAAAATTTCCAGTCAACTTGTCCAACAATCAAGCTCGTCGTCATATATTTTACTATCATTCATTCATAACTTTCTTCCATTACTAGACCAAGGTGTGTGCTAGGGTAAGAGGCAAGCATGGGAGTGGTACAGAGAGGTTAAGAGAAAGAGGAAAGATCAAACTAAAGTTAAAGAAAAGCTATATATGGTATGAGGCAAAAAGTGCATGAGCAATAGAGGAGAGAACATAAGGGATTCACCAAGGTCAGCTCAACAGGGAGGATGACCAAGGGAAAAATGGGATGGGAAGGCCAGTTGAAAAGAGGCTTAGAACTAGGGACAATCAATTAGAATATGCTGGACTGTGACCTGAACCTGCCAGCATTGACAGTGTGGGGGAACACACCTAAGAGAAACAGTTATGAGAGATGAAACCCCTGTCGTTTAGCCAAACTGCATGAGGAAAGAAGCAAAGAATATCTTGCTTGTGTGTAAGACCCCATCCACATGATTGGGCAGTGCCCAGAGGGCAAACATTGTTACCAAAATCAGTTCCAATACACACGTTTGGTAGGTGGGTACCAGACACGACAGTGTGGAGCCTGCCAGGAACTGCTTCATTTGGTAACACTGCTAAAAAAGTGAGAATAAAGCTCAGTGGATTGTGTGGACAGTGGCATAGTAACCTGTAGGTCAGGGTTGGGCAACCTTTTGATGCCTTGGGCCAGATGAGATGATTATGATAAGGCCACGGGCCACAGTTCAAGTGAAATGCCCAATATGCAATATAAAAAGTTGTTTTCCTTTCCAAAAATAAACTACTGTTTAAGAAATAAGGAATTCCTATTTAAATATGTGATACATGTAATTATTTCCTTACATAGCAAAAAATAAATTAATATAATTTAACAAACTAAGCAGTAAAAAGCTTGAAATAGCCTGTCAGCACCTTGCCTCCTACGAAATGCACAAATTCCTATCGGGAGAAAAAAAAAAAAAAAATGCACTTGCTATCTGTCCCAGTTGGCAAATTAAGGCTTTAAAATAGTGGTGGTGGTTGTTGTTGATGTTCTCCCGGGGCAGATGGCCTCCTGTCTCACAGACCAGGGGTACACTCTGGTCTCAGTGAAAAAACAAATTAAAATATAGGAGGGGCTGGCTCTATATGCCTGGGCTACCGAAGCAAATCCCAGGAAGATGGGACCAGAGCTTACTGGACCAGGGAGTCTGGGGGCCTCTGACCACCAGGGAGATTGGGGGGGAAGGTCTTTGATCCCACAGCCAGTGCTGTGGGCCCAAGTCCACGTTACCACAAGAGCTACAAGTGGGGCCGCACCTTCCATGAGACCAGTCCTGAAGGGACCATAAGGGGGAGGGAGTTTAGAATGTTGCATGCAAAGGGATAATGCACCCCAGTGTGCTGGCGGTCCACACAGCAGTGAAAAAAAAAAAAAAAAAGAGCCTCCGCTTGAAGTACACCTCACATGGATTAAAATTTTAATCCATGTGGGTAGATCTCGTCAAATCCACTAGAAAATGACCAGATCCTACAACAATTTTTATTCTAGCTCTGTGGGGGATGGCTAGTATTCACAGAGAATAAAGTCAGCCCCCCTGGGCAAGCTTTAAAACAGCATTTGACAGCAATTAAATAACATTGTCAGATAATATTAGGAACTGGTTCTAGAACCGATTCCAGCGGTTCCTTTTGTATTGAGAACCGGAACCATCAGTTCCAGATTTAACGGTTCTTGCCCAGCCCTATTACCCAGGTAAAAAAAAAAAAAAAAAAAAAAAAAAAAAAAAAAAAAAAAAAAAGTAACAAATACAGTTAACTAAACATGTATTGTATTTCGTAATGTTGGTAATGCAACTAAACAGAACCGTATTTCACCTTTAAAACATGAAATAATTGTAGAAAAAAAGGCTGGTGATCATCAATACTGTACTAGTATTTATTGGCAGTAAGAGAGGCAGTTTAAGAAAAGAAAAGAAAAAAAAAATAGATTGTTGTACTCCACACCCTGATGATGTCAGAAAAACCCAGATCCAGGTGGAAAAACCTAGGAGGGGCATCATTGAGTGATACGGTAATGGTACTTAACATTATTATTATCATGGGCCAGAGGTTGTCCACCCCTGCGGTAGGTTGTGGTGTGAGAAACCATCCCAATGGACAGGCTAGCAATGCTTGAAATTCAGGGATCCCAGGTGGAGCCTGTGTACCTATGTACTGTATGCAGTCTTTGTTGCAAGTCCTCTGCATAAAGTGGGCTCATTCAGTCAGGTGAATAATGTAGGGTCTAAGTAAGCTGTAGTAACCATAAAAATCACAACAGCACTCACAAAATTGAAATGGGCCACAGATGTATCTGATAAAGAAAAACAGAAATACTGTAGAGGGGCTAGCTCATTTCAAGGGAATTTTGGATTGGTGCAACAGTAGTATTTTCACTTCAAAATTTTGTAATTGGCCTGAGTTTGAGATTTATCAGCAACAGCAACATCTATGTCCCCAACATT
The DNA here is from genome assembly GCA_033782935.1 of Petrolisthes cinctipes. Lineage (NCBI taxonomy): Eukaryota > Metazoa > Arthropoda > Malacostraca > Decapoda > Porcellanidae > Petrolisthes > Petrolisthes cinctipes. The sequence continues at coordinate 46,819 of JAWQEG010007224.1, forward strand.
TCACTGCCACACATTATTATAATCACTTAGGAATGATATGCTAACCACTAAAACAGGAGCTGCAGGGGAAAGGGCACTGACAAGAATGACTTAAGATGTGAGGAGGAGCCCACTCTACTCAGCCTTACCCAACACCAGCCAGGGCGTGCGAACAACACACTGTTCTCATGCTGAAAGTGATCTCTTTTCAACTTGTCATATCTCTGCAACCAGAGGACATAGAAAGTTGGGACTGGTCTCATCAGAAAAAGGAAGAGACGGTGGTGAGTACAAAACTAAAATTAAAATTCTTGTGTGTTGAATTTTAGGAGGATGGATAAAGTAAAAATGGGCAATTTTTTAGGAAACCACTAGGATGTGGCAGAAGGAATTCTTAGAGTAGCCCAGACTCAAGGGGTTAATTGTGTGCATCTTTGGTAGCAATGGTAAGTTTAGAGCCCATCTAGAGTAATAAGTGATGACACACTGCTCCTAGTCAAGTACGTGGCTTTGTTAGGTAATTGTGGCTGAGGGTGACTAATAAGATCTTTCAGAATACACTTTGGATGGGATGGAATAACTGAAAAGTATACTCTATACCATCAACAGAAAGATACTGTACAAATATTTCTCTACCATTGTGTTACAGCATGTCCACTAACAAGAATATTAAATAACTTTGGAAGAAATTACTGACCACAACTGTACAGTATCAATAAATCTTTGACTATTCTGTGACATAGGGATGTGGCAACCCCATTGCCCACCACTTTAGTGGTGCAAATAGCCTTGCAACCCCTAACTCTTGAGGCCCCCTACGACATATGGGCGTAAAACTGCTCCAAGGCTGCTGGTGGTTACTGGAAGAATGCAATCAGCAAGCATTGGGAGGCTAACACATACTTGCATGGGAAATGCCTTAAAAATAATGGAATTATATGAAATTTTTCTGTACATCCGTTTCCATTACACTGAGCTTTAAGAACAAATTGTGAATTAAATTGCTATCCATTAAGGAAGTTTGATTATAGTACTTTCTTTCGTGAATTGTAGGAATATATTCCTTAAAGTCAGGTCAGCATACAGACTAACACAGTGCAGTAATACCCCGCCTTAAGTCCAAAATTGGTTCCATAGGCTGTGACATAACCCAGATTTGCCCTTAAACAATAGCAGCCTTTTATGAGGATGTTTTTTCAGTGATATATGAGAAAATGCATTTATTATTATGAATGATGGTCAATACTGTTGTCCGTGACACTTGGTATCACTATAACTATCCTTCTAAGGATCCATGTCTAACACAGGCACAGTAGAGGAATACTGCAGTCCCAAAAAATAATAGCGAGAGGTCGATCAAGCACACAATCGCAGCAGAAGCAAAAATGCATATGGTGTCGCTTGCAATCTGAATTCTCAATAGCAAAGGGTGTAAAATTTACTCGAGTAAAGTGGCATAAAGTTGGAGTTGACATAGGTCGAAATGACGTAAAGAGTGTATAAGTGTTTGATGGCACACAATGGAGCAATCAGTAGCCATTGATTCACCAACAATATCTTAAGGCTCACTGATAAAACAGGGAAAGAATTCTGTACTTATGTGTGACAGAACAAGAAATTTGACTAACCATATTTTACTGGTGTGAGCATGTCTTGAAGCTGTGTTAGGAGCTTCTAAAGGGTTTGTTAGGATGCTGAGCCCGAGGACTTCTCGTATTCCCATGGTAACTGTAGCATCATTATTCTGCAAGTAAATATACACATTAATTAAAAGTAAGAAAATTAAATACAGTAATGTGAAAGTAAACAACTTCACTAATTGAGAGAGAAAATGGCAAAAGAAATCATTACTATAAAATCATGATAAAACACTAAAGGCTGACCCAAAATATACCCTAAACAAATCACTAGCACCATACATTAATTACATATAACAATGATTTAAGTTAAATTGTCATGTATGTCAGCCAAACTGAGGCTCTTTGAATAAGCAGCTTGATAATAAGTGCCAAATGTCTTCTTTGGAGAAAATATGCTTAAGGGGAGATATGATAGCTACAGTACAGTCCAGTATTTAAACCATTCTCAGTCCATGATTTCTTAGGTGCACTGGTAAGTACCCAGTACATTCTTTATTACAAGGGGATAGTATATTTTTGGTTCCTCACAACACCTTGATTCTTCCAAAGTATGCTATGAAACAGCCTGATGAACAAATATAATAGTGGTCTGTTGTTTAGATTAGTGTGGTGGAATCATTTGCTCAAGATTTACCAACACTGTACTACCCCCTTAAGAGGAGGGAAATACAAGAGGGCACAACAGAAAAATCAAGAACCAGGGATCCATTTTAGAGAGCGTAACTACAATTTTAGTCACAGGGTTGGATTTTTTTTTGGAATTCAGTGTGAAGGGTGATAGTGAACAGCACTATATAGTTTGCTACCACCATTTATAGACATCTGTGGCTTTACCTGTACACAGGGCCACTGCTGTATAAAAACATTATGAACAAATATATGCCCAAACTTTAATCAACCCAAATGTTAGGGAGGTTTCTGTGTTGCTGTATGCTGATATTCAAGGCACAGGTCAGTCCAAATGTAGTGGGAAGAATACAATTCGCACAACATATTTTTTGGATGGGTAAAAAAGTATTGTTGTACAGTATTATAATGACATGAAGTACATCATCCAAGTCCAGAAATTAAAAAAAATATCACATATTTTTTTATTGATTTGAAAATTCAATGACATACATATCACACTGCTGAATGTGCCACAAGAAAAGTGAGTTATTTTCAATCAGTCTTTAGATTAACCTTAATAGCCATATACTATGGCTCGTAGGATATGATGTTACTGTACAAAGAGAAGATCTGGTGCAGACTGCGCAGAGTCATCCAGAAGAGAATACAATATTGCTAGAAACTCTGTTAACAAACTCACTTTTTAACAAGCAAAAGATCTTGGATGTGAAGAGTGACTCTTAAGAAATTAAATTCCCTCATGATTAATGTACAGTAATGAGTAGGAAGAAACAGAAGAATCTTCCACAGGGCTATGATGATGATCAACTGGCAGATATGTTTCTTAGGTTCTTTGATGAAAAAGTTAAAAAATTGGTAGGTGGCTTTTCAAATGATAGATTAAATACCTTTACACATAATTACTTTCTGGAATTTCCATACAGAATATTTGAATCTTTAAATCAGATAAATATTTGGAAGTTGAAGGAAATAGTAAGAAAAACTAAGAAAACTTGCTGTGACAGAGATCCAATTCCTATGTCAGATGTGGCCAATGTGGAGGGTTTTTCGGACCTATTGTGTGTAGTGCTGAATATGGTAAATTTAAGCATTACAGAATGTACATTTCCACAAAGTAAGAAAATAGCCATTCATAAACCAACTTTAAAAGTATCTGAAATCATATAGACCTTTCAAATTTATAATTTATTTCAAAAGTATTTGAAAATGTCATACATGCACAGTTGTTAGAACACTTGAATAGAATTGATGTGCTACCAGATAACCAGACATCATATAGGCAACAATATTCTACTGAAACTGTGCTATGTACTGTTACAATTGATTTGTTAGAATGTATGGACATAGGGAAATGTGGGGTACTGATACTATTAGACCTAAGTGCAGCCTTTGACATGGTGGTCCTTAAAAGGTGATTGGGTCTGGATGCATACATGAATGAAAGGGAATCGTAAGCAGGAAAGCTGTGGAAATCGGTATATTCTGGAAGGATCAATATTATTGCCATCTAATTCATCTAATAATCTAAAATAAATCATCCCCTTCTACTAAGTACTGTAATACTAAACAAGCAATAGTACCCTGTTTACACATACGGTACATACTTATTAATGTTCATCCCCAATCAATGTGGTATTTATTGAAAGAATTACCGTTTTGTAGCAGTGTTGCCAGATCCGGCTGGGTTCCAGTATTTTACCCCCGTCATTTATTGTACTTTACCACGGTTATTTCCCGGTAGTTTGCCCAGGTTAGGTCCCAGTAGTTTGCCCAGGTTAGGTCCCGGTAGTCTGATGCGGTCTAGGTTAGGTTAGGTCAGGTCAGGTAAGGTCAGGCTAATTTCAAAATGCCCCATTTGAATATGCCCTATCTTGGAAATGGGGCATTTGCGGAGGAAATGCCATTGAGGAAAATAGTCTTAGAATGGTCTGAATAAGTGGGTAATGAAGGTAGAAAAAACGTACGCAATAACGGTAATTCATTCAATATTTACCATCAATGTTTGTATAAGTAACGTTAATTTGTATTCTACAGTATTATTATTATTATTATTATTATTATTTGAATGATCGTCTATATTTACTTGAAAGTTGCCTCAATATTTTTCTTTGATAGGTAGCAAGTGAAATTTGAGCAGTTTGGTCCCCTTGTGCTTTATAAAATTTAATTTAATTCATGAGAGGATATAAGAAACTTTGAATATACTAAAAATACTGGGCACCTGCAGGACCTGTCAATCACCAATTAAAGGCCTCCGAAATAAATTAAAATAATAATAAGGAAACAATAACCATACAATGAAACAAATACAAGCAATGAATGACCATCCTAGATTACCTTGGTAACCTCACCTTACCACTAATTATATTTAACTAAGCCACGGAATTTGTAACCACCATCACAGACCATAGTTAGAATATAAGGACGTGAGCAGGAACTGTCTCTCGAGTCTCTACTCAGTCAGCTTACCCTGGAGGAAACATGCAACTATGCAAGCTAATTGAATGTTGCACGTGGTGAGCCGAGCCATGATGACAGTCTTGACAACTCCGCCTGCACTCCTGTCAGTCACTCAGTGCTGTCAGATGCAGTCCTTCAAATTTCCCGAAATCTGATTGCTAAAATTCCCCAAATTGGACAAAATTTCCCTATTTCAAAAAGTTTTGCTTATATTGATTTTTTTATTTGAGTTATAGCTAAATATATAGCATTTTCTGTATACAGTACTTGTAGTATGGATAATAGGTTAGGGGTATAGGTAATTGAAAGATCCAATTACTGCCCTTGGGGGAGTGCCAGGATCATCGCATTCATCGGTATCCGCCATGACTGGATTCACACAACTGTACCAAATAAAAAAATGCATAAATTAATTATACCGGAGCTCTTTCGTCTGTGAATCATTTCTCACTTAGGAACATTTCATGTCTGTTATATATTATTAGTTACTATCAAGAAGGAGACATGATACTATTATAAAGCCCGTGTCACACGAGAGATATTAGGCACTAAGCACATAGGCCTATTCCTGCCGAATAACAGGAATTACGACTTATAATTTCATTAATACTCATTTTTTTAATCCATAGGCCAACAGTGTATCCTAATTTTTTTTGCAAATATCAGACTATTAGAAACTAATAAACAAACCATTGTAAGGTTCTGAAGTCAATGTGTACACTGTACACTTCACCTCACCTCAGTGACACACTATTATGGCTGTCACACACACAGTGACAACCATCATGGCCGGGGTCGATTCCACAGTGGTATTGGTTTGTTAGCTCCCCAACCAACCACACTTGTAAGGCTTCATTATTTTCCAAAAGGTGAGTATTCACATTCACATAATCTATGAAACAGTTATAGATAATGATGATCACTGTAGCCTATAGTTTGCTTACCAAATTCATTAAATTATTCACCCATAAGTAATTTACACGGCTAACATTTTTTCGTTTGCGTGCTTACAAACCACTACCAACCACTGTGTAATCGACCCCATATATTCACAGTGTGGGTGTGATAACACTGACTACTTGTATCTCGTGCAGGACCCAGCAGGCCCTCACAGGCTAATAAAAGATGCTCACAATGAAAATTCCCTAGTTTTGTAGTAAATTCGAAGTCATATTTGAAAACTTCCCAAAATTAGGCCTGAATTCCCCATTTCTCCATGAACATCATGATTTTTCCAATTCTAGGGAAATTTTTCCCAATCTGGCAGCACTGTCTGAGCCTCTGAAGCAGTGTTGCCAACTTGTCAGGGGAAAATTGTGATATTCCCAAAACTAGGCTACTCGCTAAAAAAATTCCAAGAAACCACAAGATTCATTCAGTTAAATTTTATTACACCTGGTTAAGACCTCCATAGACTATCAATCATGCCTGCGCAAACTGGGTGGTTGTGCAGGCATAACAGTCGTGTGTGGGTGTGATTGATGGTTTGCGCATACGACTGAACCATATTCAACAAGATTTTCGTCAATCACACGCTTGTATAGTGATGCCAGAAAACAGACGCCCTCAGTGGTATTAATAGGGGATCTGTTTCGTGGAATTGTTTGGAGGAATCAGAAACCTTCCAATTCACCAAAAAGAGAATCTCCCCTTAAGTTTAGATAGAGGTGGAGTCGAGCGGTTAGGGACTCTGTTGAGGGTGGCGGTGTAGGCGAGGCAGAAGAAGGAACTCAAGGGCGAGGGCAAGGGAGGACACGCCCACACCCAGCCCCCACACCATGAAGGCACCCAGCATCTGTCCTATCTGTAGGGCGTCACCGGCAGACACCTGACGAAGGAGGGAAGAAAAAATATATAAATAAATAAATGGACCAGAAGAAACTACAGATATGCTACTGTTCACACACACATACATTCACACACATACATACATATACACATACAATACATGTATACACACACACACACACACACACACACACACACATAGTGAATAATACACAGAAGAAAAGAGTGAAGAGAAAGAAAATGGAGACAGAAAGAATTATCGAGAACGAAAAGTAGAGGAAAAGAAGAGGAGGAGGAGGACGAGGAAAAAGGGGAGAAGGTAGAAAAATATCGAACCACAATCACCAACGCACCTTGCATCACTATAACTAAAAAAACTAACTAACCTTGGACGTTTGAGTGGCGGCTCCAGTGTTTGGGGAAGAGGAAGAATCCATGTGTTTGAGGTAGACGTAATGAAAGAGGCCAGACTCCACCAGATGGGCTAGGGCCACGGACAGACGGCTAGTGTAGGGGGTATTTTTCTTCAGTATCCACGACATGTAGCCCGGGTAGACCTGTTGCAATGGTTAGTTAGTGGCTATATCTGTTGCATGGTTGGTTAGTGGGTAGACCTGTTGCATGGTTGGTTAGTGGGTATATCTGTTGCATGGTTGGTTAGTGGGTATATCTGTTGCAATGTTTGGTTAGTGGCTATATCTGTTGCATGGTTGGTTAGTGGGTATATCTGTTGCAATGGTTAGTTAGTGGGTATATCTGTTGCAATGGTTAGTTAGTGGGTATATCTGTTGCAATGGTTAGTGGGTATATCTGTTGCAATGGTTGGTTAGTGGGTATATCTGTTGCAATGGTTGGTTAGTGGGTATATCTGTTGCAATGGTTGGTTAGTGGGTATATCTGTTCCATGGTTGGTTAGTGGGTATATCTGTTGCAATGGTTGGTTAGTGGGTATATCTGTTGCATGGTTGGTTAGTGGCTATATCTGTTGCAATGGTTGGTTAGTGGGTATATCTGTTGCATGGTTGGTTAGTGGCTATATCTGTTGCAATGGTTGGTTAGTGGGTATATCTGTTGCATGGTTGGTTAGTGGGGTAAGTGGTTGTTTAGTGGGGTAAGTAGTTGATTGGTCAGTGTGTGGATCTGGTGCTTAGGAAGTATACCTATTGGTATCTTAGACAGAGTTAGAGTAATAGTGTTTATTATTGGGCCGCCTTGACTTTCAGATCACAGGGTTGATGTATTGCTACAGTGGTCAGAAATTGGGATGTGCGAGCATTCAATTCATACATGAATGGATTACAGGGAACATAGTGGCAAGACACTAAACTGCCTTTTGAATAAACTCACAAACCCTTAAAATATTTCTACACAACTTACTTTCAAAGTATCTCAACTGTGCACTAAAAACATAACTCCCAAAACAGTTTTATAACATGATAATGAAGCAACACAATAACAAACCACCATGTAGTCAACCAACCATTAAACCAACATGTACCAACTTTATACAACATTTCCTTCCCTCCCTCACCGTCTCCTTCATGATGTAGGTGCTGTGGGCGACGTGGTGCAACCTGACGATGTAGGCGAGGTAGGAATGACTCTCGACGAGGGCGTGGGTGTTGTCGGCCACCCAGGAGAGTCCCACGTCGTACTGGAGATAGACGTAAGGGAAGAGGTCGAGGTGCTGGCCCAGGTGGTGTAAGTCGGTATCGTGGTGAGAATTCTTAAGGGCGTCAGGCACAAAACTCCCGTAGTCCTGCATACACACCCTGGGGAACAAACACCACGTGAAGAGGAAATCACCACCTACAATAATTTGAACCACCACAACACAACAGAGAGGAACTTGCAGCTTCTCTCTGTATATTGATGTTCCCCCTTTTACCCAGACATAAGGCCCCTGTGCATGATCGTGTATGAAAATTGGAGGCTTCTGATTCCTCCTGACCATGCCCCGAAACAAGCTCCTTCCATATATATAGGTGGTGTTTCGTGGCAATATTTGAAAGACTCATTTATCTCCAATTGTCTGACTACATCACATGCAGGGTCCCTTAACTCCTTTCCCCATCCTTGTGCCAAATAATCCCTCTGAACGTAGTGCTATTTCTCATCACTGCAATAAAAATAAAAATAATACCGATAATATTAACCTGAGTCCCGACGTGGCCAGTTCCTTGACGGTCTCTATGCGTCGCGGGAACACAGGCACGGTGAGGAAGGCGACCAGGTTGGAGGTGTAGGCAGTGGTGATGATGACACAACCCAGCCACCACCACCCGACCCACACACGACCCCACCACCTACCCAGTCGTTGGTGTACTGACTGTCGCACCTCCGCGCCCACCACCTGTACACACACACACATACACACACACACACACACACACACACACACACACACACACACACATGATGATAAATGTACAGTTTGATTTTTCTCTGGTTTAATACAGCTTCTATAGAGTAAATACTAAACACGAAATAAACAAACAATACAAATAATATGAAAACAATAATGAATGAACATAAAAAATAAATTAAATTACTGACCAACATGAAGAAAAACAAACAGTACCAACTCAATCACTCACTCACCAGGAGAAAGACGGTGCCGGGGTCTTGTGTGTCTGGGAAGAGGGTGAGGCATGAAGTGAGTAGGAGAACCACAAGGCAGGTCATGGCCAGCACCGCCCCCCACGTCTCGGCCTTCAGGGGGTACAGGAGCCCCTTCCACTGGGGTGCCGGAGGGGGTATAGAGAGCAGGAACACGTAATCTTCCACGTGGTAAGGATAAGAGATGTCGAACTCAGCTACGAGCGACTCGATGACCATGACCTGGAAGCTGTTGATGACGAGGTGTTTGTTGTTGTACACGAGGTCACCCAGCATTCCAGTCCACCGGCCGTCTTCTTCGTTCTTGGAGCCCCAGTTGTGGTCCTGCAAGAGTATACGAAAAAGTAAGGCTCATTGCACGTGTTAAGGCTCTGTCTGTATGTCTGTTTGTTCGTGTCTGTCTGTGTCTGTTTGTCTGTCACACACACACACACACACACACACACACACACCTTTGGTTCCATCTGCACGTGGTAGGTAAAGTTGAGGTGTCCTGCTAACATATCCAGCAGGTCCAGACTACACCCGATACACGACCCTTCCTCACCATCACCAACACCACCATCACCAACACCACCATCACCATGACCACCACCATCACCACCACCATCACCATGACCATCATCACCATCACCATGACCACCATCACCAATACCACCATCATCACCATCACCATGACCACCATCACCACCAACACCACCATCACCATGACCACCACCATCACCATCACCATGACCATCATCACCATCACCATGACCACCACCACCACCATCATCACCATCACCATCACCACCACCACCACCACCAGGGTACAGGAAGGGGAAGTCATCACACCAAGATCCCAGGTACAGCGTTTGGCCCCCTAGTGTCGGGAATCGTTCGGGGAAGAGGGCGCTGAAGTCGCTGAAGTTGCTACCCTCCCACCACGCCCCCAGGGGAAGCTTCACGCCCCAGCCTCTTCCGTGTGGGGTGAAGGGTTGGCTGGTAAACACCCTGTACCTTCCTTTCTGAAAGCTCTTATTGAACCTTGTTGATCTCAGGTTCTGTTTTAGTGAAGTTTTAACATGTTTTGGTAATAATGTGTTTGGCTCCAGTAACATTTCAGTTTTTTTCATTGATAATCTGTTTTTTTCCAGTAATGTCATATCTTCTTCCCGTAACGCCTTGTCTTGATCCAGTAACGTTCCAGATTTTTCCAGTAATGTTCTGTCTTGTTCCAGCACCGCCGAGTCTGTTTCCAGCAGTGCAATGTGTTGGCTCCGTTGAATCCGCTCATCCATCAGTAGTCTGGTGGTGTTGACAGCAGAGTTGAGGCTCAAAAGGACCAGGAAGTCGGGGTTCCAACGTTCAGTGAGGGAGTCCAGGAGGAGGTCTGGACTGGAGGTGAAGGCGAGGACAGCCACGTAATGCCCACCGCGAAGGAACTCAGCCCTGGCGCTCTGGAAACAAAAAGAAATAAAACTAATATATGTTTCGTTTCGTGTTCTTGTTTTACTAGTCAATTTCTTTATATGTCTCTCTCTCTCTCTCTCTCTCTCTCTCTCTCTCTCTCTCTCTCTCTCTCTCTCTCTCTCTCTCTCTCTCTCTCTCTCTCTCTCTCTCAAGGGATGACCTCATAGTATATATTTATCACCAACTTAGGAGATGCCTTTATTGACAAGGTTGTTGTTGTAGTGACAAGGTTTTTCACTACAGTTTCGTTAGATCAAAGGTCACCTGACGAGGATTTAAGCAACTTTGTAAAAAAGAGGAAGGGGAGAGTGGGAGAAGGAGGGATGAAAAAGACAGTGGGAGGGGGAGGAAGAAGAGAAAAGGGAAAAGACTAAGAAATATAACAATAACCCTGTACAACCTGAAGGAAGGGGTCGGGGTGGTGGGCGTCTAGAAGCGACACACTACTACTGCTGGAGGAGGAGGAAATGGCCGCCTCCTCTCGTCCCCCCAGCAGCGCCTTCAGATCCAACACGAGGGAGGCTCCTGGATCGAGGGCGAGCAGGAGGTGACGCCCCGCTAGTGTCTTCCCCAGCAGGTGGCCGAGTACTACGTCAGGGTGTTCAGAGGTGGGTGTTTGTAAGGGGTTGGAGTAGGTACCATCACAACCCACACTAATCACCATCATCGTTGTCATCACCACTAAAAGTTTGATGAATGTGAGTGTTGTTGGTGTGGAGTGACAGGGTGGAAGAGGAGGGGGGCGAGGGGTGGAGGAAGCCATGTGGAAGAGGAGGAATTAAGGTGGACTAGGTGGAGGGGAAACAATGGCTTACAATGGAATACAAAAAAGATCTTCGAATAGCAATAGGCTGGGTGGGTGGGGGTCCTTGTGAGGCTGTTTGGGTTCCCTGTGTTACTTTGTCTACTAGGATGAGGGTATGTTTAGCCAAAAAGGAGGTGAGGAAGAAAAGAGAAAGAAGATACGTGAGGAAAGAAAGGTAAGGGAGGAAATGGGGGACTAAGACTTGAGGGAGGTAAGAGAAAAGAAAGGTAAGGGAGGAAATGGAAAACTAAAAGGTGCAGAAGGAGGTGAGATAAGAAGAGGTGAGGAAAAAGAGGAATAGGAAGGATGGAAGAGAGGAAGAAATATTTTGGAAGAATTGACGACAGAAGCTTGTTGGAGAAGAAGGAGAAGGAGTAGATGATGCATGAAGGAGAATAGGGAGACGGCAATGAAGGAAAGAGACCACAGGAAGCGGCACCTCCTTCCTGTTAAAACTCTGGGAAGCGAGTGTGTAGTGTAGTGTGTGAAAGTCTGTGGGGACCGCTGCAGTGAATGTGGTGGAGGGGGCCGTGGAGATGGTGGTGGTGATGGTGGTGACTTCAGGGAGGGAGGGTGTGTGTATGTGTGTGAAGAATTGAGTGGGAGGAGAAAATAATGGAGGCTGCTGTTTTCTCCACACCATTCTGCGAAACATACCGACACCTACCACTATACGACCACGGTTTTGTTTCTTGGTAAAGTTTACAGGAATTAGTAGCCTTAAAAAAAAAAAAAAAAAAAAGATAGAAGAATTGTTATGCGCTTGAGGCAAGATATAAATTGTCTGTAAACTGGAGACAACACATTCCTCCACAGTGTGACAAAAGACAAATAAAGGTAATAATAATCTGTATTGTGGCTCCCATTAAAGGAACCAGTAGCCTCCAATGGCCACACAACAGCTAAATTAACTTACCCCCCTTGGAATTCACGAAAAGGTTACCAGTGTAGATTATAATTGCCTGGTGATTATACGGTAAATTATGCAACCTGTCTCTCTCTCTCTCCCCTCGACTTGACCTGACCTGACCTGACCTCATCTCACAGTCATCACTCCTTTATTATTCACTCCCGTGTGAGATGATCCGTGAGGACTACAATAATATTTCCAAAGCCTGACTCGACTCAATTTATCTTTTCTCTACTTTACATTATACCTCCACTACAAGTCAAGTACAGTAATGTTTATATACTCACCTCTAAATGTAAGGTATGGTACAATATATATGCTACTAACTGTACACTAATGGTAAAAAGTTGTGTGTTTACCTCGAAAAGTAAGGTACAATATATAGGCTACTAACTGTACCCTGATGGTTAAAAGTTGTGTGTTTACCTCGATAAGTAAGTAAACATATATTTGCTTCTAACTGTACACTGATGGTTAAAAGTTATGTGTTTACCTCGAAAAATAAGTAAACATATATTTGCTACTAACTGTACACTAATGGTAAATAGTTGTGTGTTTGTTTACCTCGAAAAGTAAGTAAACATATATTTGCTTCTAACTGTACACTGATGGTAAAAGAGTTGTGTGTTTGTTTACCTCGAAAAGTAAGGTACAATATATTTGCTTCTAACTGTACACTGATGGTAAAAAAGTTGTGTGTTTACCTCGAAAAGTAAGTAAACATATATTTGCTTCTAACTGTACACTGATGGTAAAAGGTTATGTGTTTATCTCGATAAGTAAGTAAACATATATTTGCTTGTAACTGTACACTGATGGTAAAAAAAGTTGTGTGTTATTGCAGTATATTCAAAATACTGGAATATTAAAGTGTACCACATTCCAGTTATTATTGACGATAATTACGCAACATCTTACTGCCGGTGTACAGTTAGAAACCAAAATATGTATCCAGGTTTACTTCGAATATCCTGATCTAGTATTAAGCGAGTTCAAGCAAATATGAAACAGGATAAGCATATAATTGGTTCACTAGTATGTCAAATGATTCGAAACTTCATTTAACAACACCTTGGTACAAATTTTGGATCGCGAGTGTACAGTTAGAAACCAAAATCGTATCCACTGCCACTAGACGTTTATTGCAGAGTCTGGTTGGGTATTGATTTAATTTCCACCCCACCATATAAATAAATAAATAAATAAATAAATAAATAAATAAAGTATCACGAGTCAAATTAAGTAGGCATCGAACTATGGTGGCAACGAGCATAATAATAATAATAATAATAATAATAATAATAATAATAATAAAACAAGTTGAATTTGTTTTCTGACTCCACCACAAAGTTTAATACCAGGACCAGTAGAATTTAAAGGTAATAGTTGGATAGATATATAAAATTGTGAATGATAATGATTATATAAGAAAGGGAAAGTCGTGGTAAAAACAATGTCATTGATTGGTATAGTTGTTGTTGTTGATGTTCTCCCGGGGCAGAATGGCCTCCTGCCCCACAGACGCTCTGGTCGCAGTGAAAAAAAAAGGAGGGGCTGGCCCTATATGCCTGGGCTACCGAAGCAAATCCCATGGAATTGGGACCAGATCTTACTGGACCAGGGAGTCTGGGGGCCTCCGACTGCCAGGGAGATTGGGGGGAAGGTCTTTGATCCAGTGTTGCCAGATGGTACTATTGAAATTTCGTGAGATTCTGACCCAAAATTTCAGTAGACACTGGTGGAATTTCGGTAGATTCTCCTATCAAGGAATTATAATGATTTTCTTTCATTTTATGGTACTTATAATAATTCGTGGGTTAAATAAAGATGAATATGATGAATACACAAACTTTTTATTGAAAAACACACTCAACATATCATAGTAACAAACAGGCATTAAAATATAGGCTACAAATGGGCCACTGGCATGCGTATAATGATGAATTTGAGAGAACACAAACTTAAGACAGCAGTTTACACTGCTGCATGCAAAGGGAACTGCACCCCCTGTATGCTGGCAGTCCACACAGCAGTGAAAAAAGCACAAAAAACCTCCGGTTGCAGTACACCTCACGTGGATTTTTAATCCATGTGGGCAAATCTCGTCAAATCCACTAGAAAGTGACCAGATCCTACAACCATCTTTATTCTAGCCCTGTAGAGGATGACTAATATTCACAGAGAATAAAGTCAGCCCCCCTGGGCAGACATATGACAGCAATAAATAGGCATTATAAATTTACAATATTGGCTACAAATAACATACAAGAGCAATATTAGTTCTCATGCATCATTCTCTGAGCTCGTATGGTCAATGTCAGAGTCATCACCTGCCTCATTCACGTAAGTACACATATCATTTCTCATTCTTTTCTTTGTGTCCTTTGTGATGTTAAAGCTGTGGCAGCATTTTCTATTTGAAATCAGCCTTTTTGTGTGAAGTATTCCACGCAAAATATAAAGCATTAGGTGTGGGTTTATGGATTTTATACGGTAACAGCAATCGAATTTCGGTAGATTTTCGGGAGAAATTATGGAATTTCAGTAGAATCCATACAATTTTCATGATTTAGGGAGATCCATTAAAATTTCAGTAGATCTACCGAAATTTTGGTAGATCTGGCATCACTGCTTTGATCCCACAGCCAGTGCTGTGGGCCGCCCAAGTCCACGTTACCACAAGAGCTACAAATGGGGCAGCACCTTCCATGAGACCACTCCTAAAGGGACCATAAATCTGGTCGTACGATCAGATTGCACCAACCAGATGGGATGGAAACATACCGCCCACACACTGTCCAACCACATCTCACCACCAAATGTCAGTTACTCAGTTGATTTGTTTTATTCTTTTTACGTTCCTCCTCTCTCCAGTCTCCAAATGGCACTCCCTAATAACGAGGAACTTTTGATGCTGTCACGCTCTTTGTAGATTGTACAATCAGCACATACACGGTGCGATACGGTCTGAACCGACTGGATCGGCAGATCCGAAAACCACAAGCAGTGCTTGGTCGCCATCCAACCTCCCGTCAGACGGTCGGACAGACCTGGTTGGATCCAACCTGTGATCTGTCAGCTGATCGTACGACCAGACTGCACCGTGTATGAAAGCCTACGACAATTCTACCAAGTCAGACACTTGCAGATTCAAATTAATAGGCCTGTTCTCTATCTATCTATCTATCTATTGCCAGACACCTTAATCCCCGAATGGGTGGCCACAAATGAATCGCGTCCATGAACCCCTGTTCCCCGTGAACTGGCGTCCCTCTTCCCTCACATACCTCTCAACTCCATCCCTGCACCTCATTCTCGGTCTGCCCCTCCCCTTCCGTCCCTCCACCTCACTCTCGTACACTCTCTTAACCAACCTCTCGCTTCCCATACGCTCCACATGACGAACCACCTCAAGGTGTTCCTTTTCACACTCTCCAACACGTCCACACCCACACCACACTGCTCCCGTACCTCTTCATTCGTCAGTCTGTCTCTCCATGTCACTCCACATGCACTTCTAAGGTAGCTCATTTCCATCCCTCTAACTCTTGATTTATGTCTTTCCATCATCGTCTACGTTTCACTCCCGTATGTCAGTGTCGGAATTACCACACTATCATGTAGAGTTTTCTTCACTTTCATACTCATCGTCCTATTCCTTGTCACTGCTTTCAGTGTTCCTACAACCCTCTTCCCCTGTTGTACCCTCTCTCGCATCTCATCCTCTAACCTCCCATCTTTACTCATCACACTGCCCAAATACTTAAGTGAGCTGACATTCTCCATAACCTGTCCATTTAACCTCACTTTACAACCTGTGGCTGTACCCCTTTCAAAGACCATAACTTTGCTTTTCATTACATTCACCTTTAGGTTCCGTTTCTCGCACACATCTCCAAACATATTCACCAATCCCTGTAACTCCCACTCATCGTTACTCAGCAGAACTGTATCATCAGCAAACAGCAGCACAGGCAACTTCCACTCACTCCCCTCCCTTATCAGAGGTACATCAACACCCACTGCTCTTCCCTGTATTTCCTTCATAACTCCATCCATGTATACATTGAACAACCATGGGGACATGACACACATTTGCTTCAACCCAACGTTCAAGTTAAAGAACTCACTCTGCTCACTCTCCACCCTGACTGCCGCTCTTGCGCCCTCATACAAGCTCTTCCCTGCCTCCAGCAACTTTCCAACCACTCAGTACTTTCCACAGACCTTCTCTATCTACTTTATCATAAGCCTTCTCCAAGTCCATAAATGCAGCATACAACTTCTGTCCCTTTTCCCGGATACTTCTCCACAACACACCTCAAGGAAAAAATCTGCACTGGTCTACACACCCTCTACCCTTCCTAAACCCACCCTGCTCCTCACCCACCCACCTCTCTGTTCTCACTCTCACTCTCTCGATCACTACCCTACAGTATACCTTCCCTACTACACTAAGGAAACATATCCCTCTGTGATTACCGCACATTCCTCTCTCCCCTTTACCCTTATACAGAGGCACTATAATTCCTGATTTCCAATCTTCAGGCACGCTTTCCTTCTCCCATGCTAGTCCACACATTTTCCACACCCACTCAACCACTATCTCACCACCACACTATTCTCACAGGTATAATATGTCATTAAAATATTCTATTACGAGAAAATGGTGATAAGTGTACCAGGGCTACAGATAAAGGAGTTTCCTTACTTGTTTCCACTGGTGCCTATTCTTCCCTTAAAAAAACGTTATTACTTTATTGTCAATGCATGAAAGGTCGTGCTAAGTAGGGTAATAAAATCAAGTATAGGGCCATATTCAAGAACATTCATGGTGCATACGATGATGTGGTACTGGTACGACGACTCCATAGACAAATAACATACATAGCCATCGTATCGGTACCACGCTATCGTCTACACCACGGACGTTCTTGCATACGGACCATAGTGTAAACAAAGGTGCCGTTGAAAAGACAAAAGCTTCCTCATCATCGACCTCATGTTCAAAAGTCAAAACATCGAATGACAGACAGTCAGACAGGTATGGGTCAATTTTATTATTATTTTGACATGTTCCTGTTACCTGTCAGAGTCTATGCAGTTATTGGTGAGGTTAAGTCAGGTCAGGTTTAGCAAATCCTGGAACATAATTAGGGTAAATTTACAGAAGTACTGAGTTGAGTATATTATATATTTTAGTATCATTATCCACTATTTTGGACCATTCTAAGACACTTTTTATATATGGTATTTCTCTTTAAAAATTAGTCTGACCTATCCTGACCTGACCTAATCTAACCTAGACCACAGCAGACTACCGGGACCTAACCTGGGCAAACTACCGGGATATAACCGGTGTAAACTATCATAAAGTGACCGGGGCAAATTCCCGGGACCTAGCCGGATGTGGTAACACTGCGCGGCCCTAGCCAATAACACAGCACTTCTGTAATAATACCATAATTAGTAACAATTTAATATGTTCTGATAAGTGTTTTACCCATCAATTTCTCTCGCCTTTCAACCCCTTCAAATTCCCTCTCCCTTCAACCCCTTCAATTTCCCTCGCCCTTCAACCCCTTCAATTTCCCTCACCCTTCAACCCCGTCAATTTCCATCGCCCTTCAACCCCTTCAATTTCCCTCACCCTTCAATCCCTTCAACCCCTTCAATTTCCCTCGCCCTTCAACCTCGTCAATTTTCCTCACCCATCAACCCCTAATGCCTTCTGAATGTCTGGCAGCCTCTAGTCTAGGGGGCCAAAATAATATTATTACATTCCATAGCACAGTGGGCCGTATTCAAGAACATCCATGGTGTATACGATGGTGTGGTACGGTACTGGTACGATGGCTCTGTACATAGTTTGTCTATGGAGCCATCGTACAGGTACCATACCATCATACGTATGCACCATAAACGTTCTTGAATATGGCCCAGTGTCTCTTTGAAAAATAGTTTGTTATAAAAAGAACAAGTACTGTACTGGTGAATAAATGAAGGGAATTGGTAAATCTCTTCCTTGTGTGTGGATCTTTTGTTTACATTTTGTGTATATATTTTGGTAGATTCACTAAATAATATCTATCTGGCCAAATCTTGTGAAATTCACTGATTATATATTTCTCCCAGTACTGTATTACTGTCTGCCATGGAGATCTCAGGCCATATTCAAGAACATTCATGGTGTATACGATGGCGTGGTATCAGTACGATGACTCCATGGACAAACAACGGAGCCGTCGTACCAGTACCACGCCATCGTATACACAACGAATGTTTTTGAATACGGCCCCTCCTTCCATCCCTGGAGTTCTGCTCTGTCACTTTTACATTCATACGGTATGTTATAATTCCTGCCCACAGATGACCTCCAGTTGTTACAATTAAGTCAATATCTTTGAACTTGGTGTGCTTCTTTAATCCATGTTGTCCTGTCCTTACCCATCAGTATATAATATATTACAGGTGAGAATATAACTTCATGGGGCACGATATTAATTCATAAGGTTATTCAATCTTATCCCAAGCACTTTTTTCACCATTTCTCACTGGTATGGTAATGAAGGGAGACTGATTTCTTTAAGTTGTACCAGAAAATAAAGCAGACTACTGTAATAATAGATTACATAGAGGTCACTCTCACCCTTTTCCTGCAACATTATCTCACACTTGTCATTTATCTCACCTGGGGTCTTGAAATCTTGAGCCTTCAGTCAAGATATTTTGTGTGTGATGGAGTGAGGAGTTGGTGAATCAAAGACTGTATTAAGGTATGGAGAATGGAATACTTTAATAAGGTTTCATACATAGTACGAAATATTGTATTTCTTTGTTGCATCTGCATATGACATACAGTACTACTAAATAATGTAGTTGGTAAATATCATATTGAGAAATATAATGCATTTGGTATAAATATATATCAAGAAATTACATTGTGTTAAAAACAGAAAAACACCAGACATCCATTTCCTCAATGAACAGAAACAACGTCTGTTACGATTATCTTCCCCAACTGCATGATGATGTCTTACATAAAGCATTAAGTAGTAGTAACTTCCTTCTCAAATCCAGAGTTTTATACATCATCATCACACACACAAACATACTTGGGATTCTGCTATAACTTGATCAAGATAAGCTCGCATTTTGTTTATTAACCTGCTGTGCCCTGTTACAGAGGCAACAATATTATACAGTTCTATACTACAGTATCTGCTAATCTCAAGTGTATGACAGTCTTTGGCAAGAGATACAGAAAAAAAATCATGCACTGCTTCCATAAAGTAAAAATATTACTGTAGTTACATTTTTCAATGGAACTCAAGGAAAAATCATGAAAAAATTACAAAATGATCATGAAACAGTGACAAAAAATTAAAGCTGTGGTGTATCAGAGTTGCTGTTATACTTAACTCATCAATCACCACAACATAATTCAGAGGTCTAAGATGAATTGTTGGAGAATCGGAGGGTATGGATTCCTCCATGTTATGCCAGGAAACATACTGTATTCTCCAAAGTTTAGGTGCTGCTTTGTGGCATGGTTTGGAGGATAGTGACCACCAACTTCCTGACAACATCACAAGGCCCTCTAAATATCCCAAATAAATATAGAGTAAATATTTAAATTTTTTCTATCAAGTAAATCGTATTGTAAATTGGAGGGGGAATTATTTTATTGCCTATGTATCACCTTAGTTCATGTTAAATAAATACAAAGCTAAAATATCTTAACATGAGGAGAATGAAGGTAGGGTTACTGAATTTACAATTCTTTTACTAAATCTAGCTACTATTTAAGTGTTATTTGAACATTGAGCATCATGAGAGGAGGTAATATTTCTATTTCTCATGGTTGTGACTCTATATGCTACTAAAACTGCTAGATTTTGTCTAAGTGACTTAGCAATTTAAGTAAGGGACTCTTGCAACACAGACAATGCAGACTTGGAAGCCCTGAGTGGAGGAATCGTGATCGTGTGCCAAGATGTGTAATATTCACTTGTGCCTTGGATCTCCTCATATCAGGGGGAATACTGATGCCGACAGAGAATTGGAGGCCAATGATTTCTCCAATCTTTGCGCATAGAAGCCACTATTTAGTTGGCTGTGTGTCTTGTGTCACACTTTGGAGGTATCAATATCTTACAATATCACCAATAACACTTTACCTCCTTAATTAAATTAAACAAATCATTGACATTAACATGAGAACACAGTTTGAGGGTGCAGCCTTTATCAGTGTCTTTCCATTACTGCTTCTACTGGTCATGTAAGTGACTCCATATTATAAACCAGTTACGTGACTTTAACCAGGCAAAGCAGTGGCAAGACATCAACTATTAAGGCGCTTCTTCCATTGATACCCTGGAGGTCAATAGTTCTATCTACAGTATGAATCTCTATCAATTGAGGTTCGATCAACAGTGTTTTGGGAGGAGGGGGATGTGAGGTTGGTAGAGATGCATATTATGCCCTCAGATCAGGACAGAACTATTGACCTCCAGTGTACATCCATTTTCATTGTCTGATTGTGTCACATTTCAAACCATTGACATGATGAGCTCTGTGGCCTATACTGTCTTCATAACAGTCATGTGCTCCTAAGCAAGTGTAGGAGCAACCTTTTAATGAGTTCTACATCCATTAAAGGGACAACAATGTATTGGTACAATTCAGGTGAAAAAGGATCCAGCACAGATGATAAACAAGCATAGGAGACACCAGGAAAAGGAACAACGCATCCCAGGAAACACATAACATATCAAACGTTCTGTCAAAGCTGTGTTTATGTTTGGAAAGAACCTGTGGGATCTGTTGAAAGTACACCACCAGAAGAATATTTCCTTGTAATCATAAGTTTGTGTTTGATGGCACTGAGTAAAGAATAATACTAGAGTATTTGTTTGTTGCTAAAAGAGTCTGTTTGTTGGCACTGTTAACAAGAGAAACACTACCAGAAGTTTGAATAGTTGTGAATTAGCATTTCCAGAGTGTTTGTATAATGCTAGTTGGTTTATATTCGGTGTGGGCATTCTGTCTGTGACGAGGGTTGTTGCTGGAATGAATGAGCAGCTGGTTGCTCTCCACAGCTCAGGCGGGAATAACGCCATCGAAGTGCTAGATATAATTTAATCACCTTCTACTTCCTCTTGCTTCATTTTTTGATGTAGGAGCGGCGACGATCTGGCTGTAAGATTGAATAATGTGATAGGTTTAACTTTGAAAAAATTACAGTGTACAGTATTTCATCAAGCAACATTGCTGAGAGTAATGCAGAAATTATTCTTTTTCAGATGCATAGGTACTCTATCAATAATTTCATTGAAATAATTACTACTAATAGTTGTACACATTTGCACTGGGAGCCGCTGAAACTGTTAGGTTGAGCCACTGACCTTGCCAGTCTCTTGTTATTTTTTACACTTGAGTTGAAACACCTACCGGTAGAATGTTGAACCAGCAGGTGAGGTCTTCGCTGACGCCCATGACTGCCCCGGCATTGTCAAACTCGCCACAGTAGTTGGCAGCACTGAAGAGGGTCACCAGAGACCGCTTTTCAAAGAACTGGTAGCCATCCTCAACAACCTGCAAAAAGTTGAGATAAATACATATATAAAAAGGCAAGCAAGTAAGGAAGTATATGTGATAGAGTGAGTAAGGCACAAAATGAGTAAGGCACATACTACAACAGTATGTGCTGTGTTTCATGGCACAGTTTGGAGGAATAGGTGGCCTTCAATGCAGTGATAAAATTGTAGCCTCTAACCCAGTGAGTGGTGAAGCTATGAATTAATACTTTTTTTGCTTACGTTTCCCTCAGTACAATATATTTCCAAGGGGCAACTGCACATACTAATGGTTAAAATGTATTTCTAATATACCTTAATTCTCAGCATCATTGTACTTTACTTTTAGCATGACAAATTACTGTACAGGGTTTGGGCTCCCCTTTGCAATCAACCCAGTCCCTCTCAATTCTTCAACTGTCCCTTTCTTTTGTCTACTTTCTCTGTGCTTGCTGTCCCTCCTCTCTATTCCCTTCAACCTCATGCTTTTACTGTGGCCTGATACATTTTTCCTAAATAAAAAAAAAATTCTTTTTATTTTTTTAAATAATTTTTATTATATATTTGTTATTATTTACAGTATATAGTTTTTTCATTATTGTATTGTTTTGTTTAGTGACACAGTTTGGTGGAATCATATTTCAGTACAGATCGACTTACCTGGTGAGCTCGAACAACGAGGCTGAGGTTGTGGTGGTCGAGGAAGGCCCTGAGCACGTCCCCACCGAAGGTCCAGGAGACTCCCCTGTCATTGGGGGACCACCCTCGCACATCCTGCAGAAGGCCCACCAATAGTATTAGTAAGGTCAGCAGATAGAGCTTAATATCTATATAACTTTTTAGGTGCCAGACTTATAACTGGTTCGTGTGTTTAGATCGGTGACGTACTGTACTCGGTGAACGTACCTCGTCTGGGTCGGCCCAGAGGATGTCGCATACCAGGCCGGAATCTGGCACGTTCAGCGGTCGTTCGATGTTCCGTATCTATCCAGGGAGAAAAAGAGAGCTAGAGTTAGGTGAGATTAGTCAATATAAGTTGGGGAGAGACACTGAGTTAGATTAAATTTGTCAGTACAGTATGAGGTATTCATTGACTCAAGAGCTGACTCCTCTCACTACTTTTCCTGTGTTCATTGCTTCATATTGTGTTTTTCTCGTGTGTTACTTGATGTAGTTACTTTGTTGGCATTGTTATTCATTTTGTATGTCTGTTATTGTATATTTTGCATGTTTATACTTATCCTTTCATGTGCTAGTATTATATCTATACTGTACTGTACTGTACTTGTCTATTTATTGTACTGTACTGTACTGTGTTTTTGCTCTATGTGCCCATCTCTTTTGTACATCAGTTTTCTTTTATTGTCTTAGTACCATAGAGCCTTTTTGGCCTGGTGCTAGTTTCTCCATTATAATTATTGTTTATCAGGGAGGCAAAGTTGGCTTAGAACATAGTAGTTAAGGTAGTAATATGTTGTGAGGGAATTCAAATTATGCCTGGAAACAAACACTCAGAATACAAGTAAGATATCTGGCTTTTAGTTTACGTTAGAGAAATTAGTAGCCCTCCAATTTGCCTACAACAGAGTGCATCCTTTGATTTTACTGAGACCATTTATCCTCCAAATTGTGCAACCTACATTCATGAGTCTGCTTTGTAGTGTAGTTATGATCGAATACAGTATACAAGTATACAAACCTCTAGGGTATACTACTGTAATTTGTATGTGGTTCAGCAAATGATATAATTATTGCTTACACACACACACACACTAACCTGCTCTAGGTTGTGTAGGTCAGGTGATAGGCCGCCATGCATACACAGGATGGTGCCCTCAATCAGTGCAGCTGTGGGAAGCAAACGTCAGGGTTGTTGTGACACCTTGATGTGCAGTACGTACCGGAATATAAACGAAAACAGACAAACATACAAGTAAGTGCGGTCAATGAACAGAAATTGAAATGAAGAATGTTGTCATCTACATTCCTTTAGGGAAAGCCTATTATGTGATATGATAAATGAATATAATGATATGTCAATATCTGAATACAGTTGTAAGAATTGCTAGCTTGATAGATTGGTCACAATATGCAGTCACCTTGATTCCCAACCTTGCATCACCGACTTGCAGGAGAGAGAGAGTAAAAAGTTGAAAGGTCACAGAACAGTAACTCACCAAGTGGGAGACAGTTGAAAAGATCAGTGAAGGTTTTCCACAGCTTAACGTTGTATCTTCTCTTACACTCGTCATAAAACCCGTATATTCTGCCAAAAGGAGAAGGCCACATTAATTGTCTTAATAGTATTCAATACCTGAATAGTCCTCGACATACTATATATCTATACAATACAGTATGTATCATTACCGCTGTACCCTTACTATAAGTATTTGGCAACCACTTTAACAAACATAGAAAACTGAATTTCCCTACTCAATCCCTGACCACATAATGGGATACAATGAACAACTGCAAGGGAAATATTTGGGATTGAAGTTTGAATCCTTCACTCTGTTGTAAATTTTAATGAGAATGTACACCTGCCCAAGAAAATTTTGGAACCAACTCTGCGTATGCTGTCCTGTAATACCAAATGCAGAATAAGCAAAGTAGCTAATAATGTAAGAAATAAAATAAAATATACAGTATACAGTATATACGAAATATATATATTTTTTACCATACATAAAGCCCAAAGAACGTAAAATGGGGTTAACTGGAATCCTTTTGAGAAAACTTAATAATTCTGAAATACATTCTAGATAATTCCTGGTATTTCCTACAACTTGCAATATTTTCTCTTACAACTTAATAACCAGTAGGATAAATATAAGTTAAGGAAGGTATTATATCGTTGGAATATAATATAAAGCCTATTGATTCCTCCACAATGCTTCACAAATCACACCACCTACATCAACATAGAGTTTTACGATCCCCATAATTTACCGATCACCTGGTCATCAATTAGTTACTTACCTGTTAATTGAAGCACATTCATGGTTGCCTCGAAGGATGAAGAAATTGTTGGGGTATTTGACTTTGTAGGCCAACACCAGGCATATGGTCTCCAGTGATTGCTTCCCTCTGTGTGGTGAAGGAGAGAAATGGAGGTGAAGGAGATACACAGGTAGATGGATAATTAAATGAATAAATAAAGAGAAAGAGACATACAAGCAGACACATACTGACAGCCAGAAAAAATATCTACAAAAGAATGTATAAATTGTCGGGAGTTAATTTAATCATCCACTTAATTCGAGCTACCACATGATAAAATTAGAGATGCTGTACGCTAAATTATATCTGATATTGTCGTCATATGGTTCAGTGTCTTTCTTGTCAGATCTTAGCCCCAAAAGTAACCCAATTTAAATGTGATTACATGCAGTGTACCGGTACTGTACTTGTTTAGTTTAGTTTTTTTTTCTCAGTTGAGGTTGCAAGTTTGTGTGGTACTGATATCTCTCATTTCTGTTCTGGCTATCTCTCTAACTCTGTCTCTCTCCAACGGCATTTGACCCTAACTCACCCATGCACTTGTCTATCAGCTTGGTAACTCGTCAACTCTTCTTGCCATCTCCTTCATGGGCGGCATTTGACACCAACTCACCCACCCACCCACCTGTCCACATAGCCTAGTCCCCAAGGAAGAGGTAGTTCTGGTTGAGAAGGTATAGCCCACACCCAGAGCCGTAAATTCTAATCTACGGCTCTGCTCACACCCACCCACCTGTCTGTCAACTTGGGAACTAACTGTCAACCCTTCTCTCCATCTCCTTCTTATTCATCATTTTACCCCAACTTACACACCTGTCTACGTAATCCCCAAGGAAAAGGTAGTTCTGGTCGGGAGGGTAGCCCAGCTTGTCGAAGTGTCTGAGGAGGTCGTTGAACTGGCCGTGAATATCACCGATGATGTTGACAGGTGCCTCCAGTTCGACCAGGGTTGGCTGTTCCAGAAGCACCTGTCGCGCCGCCATCACCAAAGACCGGATCTTGGCCTCTTCCATGCGGATCTGTGAGGGCGAGAACGAAGAAAGAGGTTAGAGGTGGAGAGGGATGGATGCACTGTAGGAAAGGGAAGGAAGGGATTATAGATAAAAGTCTTAAAGGGAGATGGATATTTTGTGGGGAAAGTGGAGGCGGGGGGGACGAGTGGGACAGAGGTTAGAGACAACAGTGGTGAAGAGGGATGGATATATTTTGAGTGCTTCAAGTTGCCGTGACGATGGAAAAGTGTTAGTGGCAAGAGTGGTGAAGGGGATGGATATTATGGGAAAGAGATTAGTGACATAACTGGTAGAGGGGGGGGATGCATGGATATACTGTACTGAAGGAAAGGGATTAGCAGCGAAAGTGGGTAGATGGTGGATGGATATGTTGTGGAGTGCTTCAAGTGGCCAAGAAGAGGGAAAGGGGGTTAGAGGCGAAAGTGGTCAAAGGTGGATGCATATGTTGTGGGAAAGAAGTTAGAGGCAAAAGTGCTAGAAGGGGATAGATAGATTGTGGGAAAAACGGGAAAACAATTAGTGGCAAAAGTGGTGAAAGGTGGATAGATATATTGTGGGTGCTTCAAGAGGTGTGGCATGACACGACAAATCTTAGCACAAGATTCACTGTGTGTGTGTGTTACTCTTACCTATATATCTATCTAGTCACCTCTCTCTCTTCTCTTCTCTCTCTCTCTCTCTCTCTCTCTCTCTTCTCTCTCTCCTCTGTATGCCAATCGATCCACATACAATCTACCAACTACGGTATTACTGAAAAAAAATTGATTTGTTTCTTGTCACAGGTGAGGTTTCGATAGCTTTCAGCACACACACACACACACACACACACACAAACGATAGATATAGAAAACCTGTGCCTCCAAGGAATCCCTACAATCTGGGATTCACAACAAAAATTGATTAAAAGAAGAGGAGACAAAGACATAAAGAAATACAGCTTGCCAAATAAAGTAATAGATCAATGGAAAGCATAAACAGAAGTAGTGTGTACCAAAAACATACATAGTTTAAAAAAAATATAGGATAATTGGGTTTTAATAAACTGGACATTACGAGCTTGACTCAATTCTGTAAAGATACAAATAGGTAAGAACACACACTCACATACACATACACATACATACATATATAGTGTACAGTCGGCCTCAAAAATCGTACACAAAGCATTGGTTATAAGGGGTATTTATTGTGTACATACTGTTAGGCATTGTTCTGCTGACTGATTCAAGTATTAGCCAAATAACATAGATAGAAAAGTTTGGTGTTATAAAATTAATGAACAAAATTTTCTATCTGTTATAAGTTCTTGATATATAACAGTGGTGTATACGAATTCCTGAGGCCGACTGTACATGTATAAAATATATATATTCTTATACACCTCAGGCGGCAAATGTTCTGCGAGTCACACTGCAGATACGGTAAATATATTTGCATGTGCATTATGCAGGATTGCAACGTAGTCCAAATCCCTTTCTGCGGTAACTTTAGACTGTTACAGAGAGAGAGAGAGAGAGAGAGAGAGAGAGAGAGAGAGAGGTGAGTAAGAAAGATTTTGAAGGAATACAAAGAAAAAGGGGAGAGGAGAAGGAAAGAGAAAGACAACAGGGGCATTGACAAAGAGAGAGAGAGAGAGAGAGAGAGAGAGAGTGTGTGAGAGAGAGAGAGAGGAAGTGAGGAGGGAAAGGACAAAGTTGGTAGCGGTGGGTGTGGCGCGCAGGCTCTCTCTCTCTCTCTCTCTCTCTCTCTCTCTCTCTTATCATTTTTATTTATTTATGATTTCATATTTTTCTTTAATATTCCAATGTTTTTATTTATTTTCATATTTTTCTGTATCCTATATTTCCCATTATCCTCTCTCTCTCTCTCTCTCTCTCTCTCTCTCGTCTCTCTCTCTCTCTCTCTCTCTCTCTCTCTCTCTCTCTCTCTCTCTCTCTCTCTCTCTCTCTCTCTCTCTCTCTCTCTCTCTCTCATTGTTTATTTATTCATACTTTTACTTGATATTCAATGTCTTTATTTTATTTTCATATTTTTTCTCTCTCTCTCTCTCTCTCTCTTCTCTCTCTCTCTCTCTCTCTCTCTCTCTCTCTCTCCAATAAATAATTCCCATAGTTCCCCTCACCCTTCCCCTCCCCTCCCACCCCTTCAATGTTTGGCTTCCCTCTTCTAATCATCCCTCCTCAATTCCTATGTTTTCTTCCCCTCACACCTCCCACCCCTTCTCTTTCTATTCCCATTTATTCTTTTATTCCATCCACTTCATTCTTTATCT
>JAWQEG010007225.1:0-17665 GCA_033782935.1 Petrolisthes cinctipes
CTACATTCCGTTTTTCTTTCTTCCCTGTTTCTCTCTCCTTCCTTCCTTCCTTCCTTCCTTCCTTATTTCCTTTCTCTCTTCTTCCTTCCTTACTCCTTATTTCACTCTCCTTCCTTCCTTCCTTATTCCCTGTCTCTCTCCTTCCTTCCTTCCTTATTCCCTGTGTCCCTTCTTCCTTCCTTCCTTATTCCCTGTCTCTCTTCTTCCTTCCTTACTCCTTGTTTCACTCTCCTTCCTCCTTCCTTCTTCCTTGTTTCTCTCTCCTTCCTCATTCCTTCTTCCTTGTTTCTCTCTCCTTCTTTCCTTCCTTATTCCTTGTTTCACTCTCCTTCCCTCCTTCCCTCCTTCTCTCCCTTCTCCTTATTTCTCTCTTCTACATTCCGTTCTTCCTTATTCCCTGTGTCTCTCTCCTTTCCTCCTCCTCTCCCTTCTCCTTGTTTCTCTCTTCTTCCTTCCTTCCTTACTCCTTGTTTCTCTCTTCTTCCTCCTTCCTTCTTCCTTGTTTCTCTTTCCTTCCTCCTTCCTTATTCCCTGTGTCTCTCTCCTTCCCTCCTCTCCCTACTCCTTGTTTCACTCCTTCCTTCCTTCCTTCCTTATTCCCTGTGTCTCTCTTCTTCCTTCCTTCTTCCCTGTTTCTCTAAGTTTTTATTTAAAAAAAAATTATTTTATAAAAAAAAAATTATAAAAAAAAAAATATTAATTTTTTTTTATTAAAAAAAAAATATATATATTTTTTTTTAATTATTAAAAAAAAATATAAAAAATAATGACCTGTGAGCGAAATGACTCCATAGTGTGGGCGAAATGACCTGTGGGCGAAATGACCTGTGGGCGAAATGACCTGTGGGCGAATTGACCGGATACCATAATAATAATCATAGTAATGATAATAATAATGATAAATAAAAGTAATAACAATAATAATAATAATAAAAATCTTGCTATATAAATACTTTGTTAAATCCTTCTTCTGTAAATCCTTCTTGGTGTAAATCCTTCTTCTGTAATCCCACTTCCGAAATAAATAAATTTAATTAATACCGTATTTTTTTTATTAAAAAAAATTATAAAAAAAATTTATAAAAATTTTTTTTATAAAAAAAAATTATAATTTTTTTATTATTTATTTTTTATTTTTTTATTTTTTTTAAATTCCATTTTTTTTTTTTAATTTATAAAATTCTAATTTTTTTTATAAAAATTTATTTTTTATAAAAAAAAATCTACAAATGTTTTTCTCTCTCCTTCCCTCCTCTCCCTACTCCTTGTTTCTCTCTCCTTCCTCCTTCCTTCTTCCTTGTTTCTCTCTCCTTCCTCCTTCCTTCTTCCTTGTTTCTCTCTCCTTCACTTCAACCTCTCCTCTTATCATCTCTCACCCGTCAACCCCTTCCTCTCCTCTCAACCTCAACTCTCACTCACCCCTCTAAAACTCCCTCACCTCTCCCACTCCCTCCATCACTCGTCCACAGTCCTTCTCCACCAATACCTCTCTCTCTCTCTCTCTCTCTCTCTCTCTCTCTCCCACCATCCATCCCTATTCTCTCTCTCTCTCTCTACCACCATCCATCCCTATCCTCTCTCTCTCTCTCTCTCTCTCTCTCTCTCTCTCTCTCTCTCTCTCTAGCGGTGCCAACTTGGGCTTTACCGCGATATTCAGATTAGACATTCCAAAAACCGAATACCGATATTGCCTTCACGAACAGGAAAATTTACGTTAACCCTATACACGTTCGGAACACGAGGGGTGCTATATACTTTTTTCTTTCTTTTTTTTTCCCACCACCCACTACGATTTTCTTGAGTCGTGCAGTGAGAGAGGAATGTACTTATTTTTTTTTTTCCTGATTTTCCTTCGGGCCTATTTTTCTTATTTTCCTTCATTTTCCTGATTTTAGTTCGGGTCTATTTTCCTGATTTTCCTTCGGGCCTATTTTTCTTATTTTCCTTCATTTTCCTGATTTTCCTGAGGCCCTATTTTCCTGATATTTTATTCGGGCCTATTTTCCTGAGGCCCTATTTTCCTGATTTTCGTTCGGGCCTATTTTCCTGATTTTCCTTCATTTTCCTGATTTTAGTTCGGGCCTATTTTCCTGATTTTCCTTCGGGCCTATTTTCCTGATTTTCGTTCGGCCCTCTTTTCCTGATTTTCGTTCGGACCTATTTTTCTTTATTTTTCTTCGGGCCAATTTCTCCTCATTTTCCTTCGGGCCTATTTTCCTCATTTTCCTTCGGGCCAATTTTCCTCAGGTTTGTAATTTGAGTTTACAGTACATATATGTTTTTGTAATTTAATTTACCTATTTTTTGTAATTTGAGTTAACCTATGTTTATTTTATTTTTATTACCTGCATAAATACCTTCTCAATTAGCCCAGGTTTGTAATTTGAGTTAACCTATTATTTTTTATTTTTATTACACCTTCTCAATTAGCTCAAGTTTGTAATTTAATATACCTATTTTTTTTATTACCTGCATAAATACCTTCTCAATTAGCCCAGGTTTGTAATTTGAGTTAACCTATTTTATTTTATTTTTATTACACCTTCTCAATGAGTTCAAGTTTGTAATTTGAGTTAACCTATTTTTATTTTTATTTCTTATTACACTTTCTCAATAAGCTCAGGATTGTAATTTGAGTTAACCTATTGTTATTTTTTTTTTATTACACCTTCTGAATAAGCACAGTTTTGTAATTTAATATACCTATTTTTTTTTTATTACCTGCATAAATACCTTCTCAAAAATCCCAGGTTTGTAATTGGAGTTAACCTATTTTAACCTATTATTTTTTTTTTATTACACCTTCTCAATGAGTTCAAGTTTGTAATTTAATATACCTATTTTTTTTATTACCTGCATAAATACCTTGTCAATTAGCTCAGGTTTGTAATTTGAGTTAACCTATTTTTTTTTTTTTTTTTTTTTACACCTTCTCAATAAGCTCAAGTTTGTAATCTGAGTTAACCTACTTTTTATTTTTTTTATTACCTGAATAAGCTTAGGTTTGTAATTTGAGTTAACCTATTTTTATTTTTATTTCTTATTACACTTTCTCAATAAGCACAGGATTGTAATTTGAGTTAACCTATTGTTATTTTTAATTTTTTTATTACCTGTATGATTACCTTCTCAATGAGTTCAAGTTTGTAATCTGAGTTAATCTATTTTTATTTTTTTTATTACCTGAATAAGCTTAGGTTTGTAATCTGAGTTAACCTATTGTTATTTTTATTTTTATATTACCTGTATGATTACCTTCTCAATGAGGTGAGGTTTGTAATTTGAGTTAACCTATAATTTTTTTTTTTTTTATTACACCTTCTGAATAAGCACAGTTTTGTAATTTAATATACCTATTTTTTTTTATTACCTGTATGATTACCTTCTCAATAAACACAGGATTGTAATTTGAGTTAACCTATTTTTATTTTTATTTTTATATTACCTGCATAAATACCTTCTCAATAAACTCAGGATTGTAATTTGAGTTAACCTATTGTTATTTTTTTTATTTTTATTTTTTTTATTACCTGTATGATTACCTTCTCAATGAGGTGAGGTTGATTGGTTTAGCAGCTACTGTGTTCAGTGAGCCAGGGGTCTGTATAATGCTCCATTCACCAAACTCCATCCATCCAGAAACTAACTAAGAAAACCAACCACGGGAATTCCTTTATATTTACTAATACTTACTAACTAATTGGGTGCATTGTTTTCACTCGGTATTGCATTATCCATGTTTTTTAAATGGATTACATTATTTTTATTTTTATTTTTATTTTTTTCGTATTCCTGTTTTTAAAATAGATTACGTTTTTTTTTTTTTTTTTTTCGTATTCCTGTTTTTGAAATAGATTACATTATTTTTCATTTTTTTATTTTTTTTTTTCGTAATCCTGTTTTTCGTAATTTCGTCATGTTGATAAATTTAGGGACCCGGTGTGTGTGATGTAGTTAGAAAATTGGAGGTAAATGAGTCCTTTAAATATTGCCACGAAACACCACCCATATGGAAGGAGCTTGTTTCGTGGCATAGTCAGGAGGAATCAGAAGCCACCAAGTCTCATACACGATCACAGGGTTCTCATTAATTAATGGGAAGATTCTCATGTAGGTGAACTAGTTGGAGTCCTTGTGATTCCTCCAAACTATGCCACGAAACAAATCCCCTACTATATTAACATTGAGGTCATCATTTTGAGCCGATTCCACAGTGGTATTTGTTTGTTAGCTTCCCAACCAACCACACTTGTAAGGCTTCATTATTTCCCAAAATCTGAGTATTCACATTCACAAAATTTATCAACCAGTTAGATAATGATGATCACTGTATAGTTTACTCACCAAATTCATTACATAATTCACCCATTGTGTTGTTGTTGTGTTGTGTTGTGTTGTGTTGTGTTGTGTTGTGTTGTGAAGAGGGATGTTAAGAATTAAAATTATATACTGTAGGTAGAGGAAGATAGGAAAGGGAAATGGAAGAGGAATGAATGAACACGGCTAACATTATTTCGTTTGAGTGTTTACAAACCAATACCAACCACTGTGGAATCGACCCTCTGTTTCCCGGTGTAGTTTGGAGAAATCAGTAGCCCTCAAATTCACCTACTTGAATCTCTCTCCTAAAAAATATTGCAGCTACACAAAGGTCAAAAAAATAATAATTAATTAATATTGGTAAGATATATTGCCTTGAAGGTGGTGGTGACCTTTTGACCTCAGGGCAGACCAGGGCAAGATAACCAATACTTTAAACTACACTAAGAGAGAGAGAGAGAGAGAGAGAGAGAGAGAGAGAGAGAGAGAGAGAGAGAGAGAGAGATTGAGATTACACATATCCACTATCTTTCCAAATATTGCCACTACATCTTTCAGATACCATGGATACCAACACACACACACACACACACACACACACACACACACACACACACACACAGCGACCCTACCCAACCCCTCCCCACCGTGCACCAATTTTCACCCACTTACCCCTTATATCATCTCACGTGACCACCACTACCACCTACTACTACAACCACTACTTACTACTACAACCACCACCACTTACTACTACTACTATTGCTGCTACTACTATTACTACTAACAACTATTATTAGTAGTAGTAGGATAAGGAGTAGTAGTAGTAGTAGTTGGATAAGGAGTAGTAGGAGTAGTAGTAGTAGTAGGATAAGGAGTAGTAGGAGTAGTAGGAGGAGGAAATGGAGTAGTAGTAGTAGTAGGAGGAGGAAATGGAGTAGGAGGAGGAAAAGGAGTAGTAGTAGTAGTAGTAGTAGTAGTATTAGGAGGAGGAGGAGGAGGAGGAAAAGGAGTAATAGTAGTAGTAGTAGTAGTAGTAGTAGGAGTAATAGTAGTAGTAGTAGTAGTAGGAGGAGGAGGAGGAAAAGGAGTAATAGTAGTAGTAGTAGTAGTAGTAGTAGGAGTAATAGTAGTAGTAGTAGTAGTAGGAGGAGGAGGAGGAAAAGGAGTTATAGTAGTAGTAGTAGTAGTAGGAGTAGGAGTAATAGTAGTAGCAGTAGTAGGAGAAGAAGTAGGAGGTGAAGGAGTAGTAGTAGTAGTAGTAGTAGTAGGAGGAGGAGGAAAAAGAGTAATAGTCTTAGTAGTAGGAGGAGGAGGAGGAGGAGCAAAAGTAGTAGTAGTAGGAGGAGGAAAGGGAGTAGTAGTAGTAGTAGTAGTAGTAGGAGGAGGAGGAGGAGGAAAAGGAGTAATATTAGTAGTAGTAGTAGTAGGAGGAGGAGGAGGAGGAGGAGGAGGAGGAGAAGAAGTAGTAGTAGTAGGAGAAGGAGGAGGAGGAGGAGGAGTAGTAGTAGTAGTAGTAGTAGTAGTAGTAGGAGGTGAAGGAGTAGTAGTAGTAGTAGTAGTAGGAGAAGAAGTAGTAGTAGTAGTAGTAGTAGTAGTAGGAGGAGGAGGAAAAGGAGTAATAGTAGTAGTAGTAGTAGTAGTAGGAGAAGAAGTAGGAGGTGAAGGAGTAGTAGTAGTAGTAGTAGTAGTAGTAGTAGTAGGAGGTGAAGGAGTAGGAGGCACAGGAAAACCAATATATAATGCCAGGCGTGAGACGTTGCCCATTATGCACTTAACCTTGATTGCTGGCCTGCCTCCCTTCACTATGTTAATTTAGATTTATTCCCGTACGCTGTCCTCCTCCGTCCCCTGCTAATATATGGGCGTGGGTGAGTTTATTTTCTGGCCCTCCGTTGTGTCGTGGTGGGTAAATAAGTGTATGCATGCGAGTTGATTATAATCACTTAAGGTTTGGTGTGGTTGGGATTAATGGGTTGGCAGAGCACGTGTGTTGTTGTGTTGTGTTGTGTTGTTGTTGTTGTGTTGTTGTTGTGTTGTGTTGTGTTGTGTTGTTGTGTTGTTGTGTTGTGTTGTGTTGTGTTGTTGTTGTGTTGTTGTTGTGTTGTGTTGTGTTGTGTTGTGTTGTGTTGTGTTGTGTTGTGTTGTGTTGTGAAGAGGGATGTTAAGAATGAAAATTATATATTGTAGGTAGAGGAAGATAGGAAAGGGAAATGGAAGAGAAATGAATAAGGTAGAATATGTTAGAAATAATAACCTGAGAAGTGAAATAGGGTAGAAGGAGAAAGATCGGCATGAAAGTATAGGAAGAGGAAGATAGAAGAGAGAAATGAAAGAGATACGAGATAGAGTGTACTGATGAAAAAGTAAAATAGAATGAGAAATGGAACAGGGAAGAAAGAGAAAGGGGAGGAAATAGAAGTTAAAGAAGAAAGTGGAAATGGTGAGAAAAGGAGAAACCATAAATAGGGAAGTGAAGAAATGGGAAATGTGTGGAAGGGGAGAGAAAGGGAGGATTAAAGAAGGATCACCCAGGGGAATTAAATACTTGAAAACAGGACTCTATCTCCCCCACTTAAGCTAGTTACCCCCTCACCACGAACGACACCCCCCTCACCCTCTCCCCCCTCACCCTCTCCCCCCTCACCCTCAAATATACTCCCTAACCACGACCCTCTTCTCCTCACCACGACCCTCTCCCCCTCACCACGACTCTCTCCCCCTCACCCTCTCTCCCTCACCACGACCCTCTCTCCCTCACCACGACTCTCTCCCCCTCACCACGACCCTCACCCCTTCACCACGACCCTCTTCCCCTCACCCTCAAAGTTAACCTATCCCCCTCACCACGAACGACCCCACCCCACCCCACCCCCCATACATCACTACGGTCCACTACCCCCCTTACATCACCACTACCCCCCTTACATCACCACTACCCCGGCACCCTCACTCTCAAAGTTACCCTCTCCCCCTCATCACAAAACACTCAGATATTTAGACACACACACACACACACACACACACACACACACACACACACACACACACACACACACACACACACACACACACACACACACACACACACACACACACACACACACACACAGACAGACAGACAGACAGACAGACAGACAGACAGACAGACAGACAGACAGACAGACAGACAGACAGACAGACAGACAGACAGACAGACAGACAGACAGACAGACAGACAGACAGACAGACAGACAGACAGACAGACAGACAGACAGACAGACAGACAGACAGACAGACAGACAGACAGACAGACAGACAGACAGACAGACAGACAGACAGACAGACAGACAGACAGACAGACAGACAGACAGACAGACAGACAGACAGACAGACAGACAGACAGACAGACAGACAGACAGACAGACAGACAGACAGACAGACAGACAGACAGACAGACAGACAGACAGACAGACAGACAGACAGACAGACAGACAGACAGACAGACAGACAGACAGACAGACAGACAGACAGACAGACAGACAGACAGACAGACAGACAGACAGACAGACAGACAGACAGACAGACAGACAGACAGACAGACAGACAGACAGACAGACAGACAGACAGACAGACAGACAGACAGACAGACAGACAGACAGACAGACAGACAGACAGACAGACAGACAGACAGACAGACAGACAGACAGACAGACAGACAGACAGACAGACAGACAGACAGACAGACAGACAGACAGACAGACAGACAGACAGACAGACAGACAGACAGACAGACAGACAGATAGACAGACACCCACACACACACACACACACACGCACACACACACACCCACACACCCACACACACACCCACACACACACACACACACACACACAGACAGAAAGGATAATATATACACAGATACCTCTAAAACTCTGAAGTAAGTGAATACATCTTAAGGCCTGACGGGGTTGGGTTGGGTTGGGTTGGTAAGGTCTCAGGGTGGGTCTCAAGTTTAGCATTGTAAATTTTTATTGGTAACTCTGTGTGTTGGGAGTTTCTTGTTCTTTACCCTCACCATCTCCTCCTTCCTTTCAACCTTCGCTGTCTTCCTTCCTTCCTTCTTTCGCTGCTTTCCTGCCTTCCGTCGCTGCCTTCGAGCCTTCCTTCGCTGCCTTCTTGCCTTCCTTCGCTACCTTCCTTCCTTCCTTTCTTCGCTGTCTTCCTTCCTTCCTTCGCTGCCTTCCTTCATCGCTTCTCCTTTTTACTTTATCTATCCTCCTTCTTTTAATCTTCGTTGCCTTCATTCCTTCGCTTCCTTCTTCCTTCCTTCCTTCCTTCCTTCCTTCCTTCCTTCCTTCCTTCTTCCTGGCTTCCTTCCTTCCTTCCTTCCTTTCTTCCTTCCTTCCTTCCTTCCTTCCTCTTCCTTACCTCCTCTCTCTCTCTCCCTCCTTTCCTCTCTCCCTGTCCCTTCCTTACCTCCCCCTCCTCCCTTTCCTTACCTCCCCTTCCATTCCTCCCCTCCCTTTCTGGCCACCCAGGCGTTAAACACCACTGCTCTTGGGCCAATGATTTAATTTTTTCCATTACTCTAGTTTACATTTTTATAATACGTGGCGCCCCCTGGGGAGAGTGTCAGGCGAGGGGAGAGACACTGGGGGGCAGGGGGGAGTAGGGATTGAAGGAGGGGAGAGAGAGAGAGAAGGGTGAGTGAAGGGAGGAGGGAGAGAGGAGAGAAGGGGGACTGAAGAGCGAGCGGGTTAAGAGTGAAGGGTGAGTGAGTGAGTGAGTAAATGGAGGGTTAAAAGGGAGATAGAGAAGGGTGAATGAATGAAGGGAGGGAGGGAAGAGAGAAAGATGGGTGAATGAATGAAGGGAGGGAAGAGAGAAAGATGGGTGAATGAATGAAGGGAGGGAGGGAAGAGAGAAATATGGGTGAATGAATGAAGGGAGGGAAGAGAGAAAGATGGGTGAATGAAGGGAGGGAGGGAAGGAAGAGAGAAAGATGGGTGAATGAATGAAGGGAGGGAAGAGAGAAAGATGGGTGAATGAAGGGAGGGAAGAGAGAAAGATGGGTGAATGAAGGGAGAGAAAAGAGAAAGATGGGTGAATGAATGAAGGAAAGAGAGAAAGATGGGTGAATGAAGGGAGGGAAGAGAGAAAGATGGGTGAATGAATGAAGGGAGGGAAGAGAGAAAGATGGGTGAATGAATGAAGGGAGGGAAGAGAGAAAGATGGGTGAATGAATGAAGGGAGGGAAGAGAGAAAGATGGGTGAATGAAGGGAGGGAGGGAAGAGAGAAAGATGAATGAATGAAGGGAGGGAAGAGAGAAAGATGAATGAATGAAGGGAGGGAAGAGAGAAAGATGAATGAATGAAGGGAGGGAAGAGAGAAAGATGGGTGAATGAATGAAGGGAGGGAAGAGAGAAAGATGGGTGAATGAAGGAAGGGAGGGAAGAGAGAAAGATGAATGAATGAAGGGAGGGAAGAGAGAAAGATGAATGAATGAAGGGAGGGAAGAGAGAAAGATGGGTGAATGAAGGGAGGGAAGAGAGAAAGATGGGTGAATGAAGGGAGGGAGGGAAGAGAGAAAGATGGGTGAATGAATGAAGGGAGGGAAGAGAGAAAGATGGGTGAATGAATGAAGGGAGGGAAGAGAGAAAGATAGGTGAATGAATGAAGGGAGGGAAGAGAGAAAGATGGGTGAATGAAGGGAGGGAAGAGAGAAAGATGGGTGAATGAATGAAGGGAGGGAAGAGAGAAAGATGGGTGAATGAATGAAGGGAGGGAAGAGAGAAAGATGGGTGAATGAATGAAGGGAGGGAGGGAAGAGAGAAAGATGAGTAAGAGAAGAAGGTAGAGACAAAGTGGAAGAAGGGAGAGGAGGGTGAAGAGAGTGGAGGAATAAGAGAGAGGAGGCAATAAAGTGTAAAAGGGAGAGATGAAAGAAAAAGTACAACGAAAGAGGGACATATTGAAGGGGAAGAAAAATCAAGATACCGATAAATGTAGAGAGAGAGAGAGAGAGAGAGAGAGAGAGACATACAGACAGAGAGACAGACAGAGACACAGAGAGAGACACAGACAGAGACCCAGACAGATAGACAGAGACACAGACAGAGAGAGACACAGAGACGGAGAGAGACACAGAGAGAGACACAGACAGAGACACAGACAGAGACACAGACAGAGACACAGACAGACAGAGAGACAGACAGACAGAGACACAGACAGACAGACAGAGACACAGAGAAACAGACAGACAGACAGACAGACAGACAGACAGACAGACAGACAGAGACACACAGAGAGACACAGACAGACAGACAGACAGACAGACAGACAGACAGACAGACAAAGAGACAGACAGAGACACAGACAGACAGACAGACAGACAGACAGACAGACAGACATAAAAATAAAAGTAAGAGAGGGGATTGGAGCGATATGCATAAGAAGGGGTCGAGGGGTGAAAGGAAAGGGACCCATGTGAAAAGAAAAAAAAATGAGAGGGGAGAGAGTACATACATTAGGTAAGATGAGAGGGCAAAGAGAGGGGAGAGGGGAGAGGGGAGAGGGGAGAGGGGAGGAGGGTGGATGAGTAAAGTGCCAAAAAAACATAATTAATTGGAATCTTTAGAGAATTATTAATAACCATATTTTCCAAACTTTCAAAAACCGGTACATCTTCTTGCTGGATTCAGTGCCGATTCCATAGTGGTTTGTTTTGGTTTGTAAGCACCCTAACGAAAGAAAGTGAACTGTGTTGTAAATGACTCGTGAGTGAATTATTGGATGAATTTGGTGACTCCACTATGAAACTATGGTAATAATGGAACTACCTGACTATCAAACTATGGTAATAATGGAACTACCTGACTATCAAACTATGGTAATAATGGAACTACCTCACTATCAAACTATGGTAATAATGGAACTACCTCACTATCAAACTATGGTAATAATGGAACTACCTCACTATCAAACTATGGTAATAATGGAACTACCTCACTATCAAACTATGGTAATAATGGAACTACCTGACTATCAAACTATGGTAATAATGGAACTACCTCACTATCAAACTATGGTAATAATGGAACTACCTCACTATCAAACTATGGTAATAATGGAACTACCTCACTATCAAACTATGGTAATAATGGAACTACCTCACTATCAAACTATGGTAATAATGGAACTACCTCACTATCAAACTATGGTAATAATGGAACTACCTCACTATCAAACTATGGTAATAATGGAACTACCTCACTATCAAACTATGGTAATAATGGAACTACCTCACTATCAAACTATGGTAATAATGGAACTACCTCACTATCAAACTATGGTAATAATGGAACTACCTCACTATCAAACTATGGTAATAATGGAACTACCTCACTATCAAACTATGGTAATAATGGAACTACCTGACAGATTTTGTGGATATGGAGACTGAGTTTGTTGTTGGATATAATTAAGACTGACAAGTGTGGTTGGTTGGGGAGCATCATAACAAACCAAAGCCACTGTGGAATAGGCCCTAAGACTGACAAGTGTGGTTGGTTGGGGAGCATCATAACAAACCAAAGCCACTGTGGAATGGGCCCTAAGACTGACAAGTGTGGTTGGTTGGGGAGCATCATAACAAACCAAAGCCACTGTGGAATGGGCCCTAAGACTGACAAGTGTGGTTAGTTGGGGAGGATCATAACAAACCAAAGCCACTGTGGAATCGGCCCTAAGACTGACAAGTGTGGTTGGTTGGGGAGGATCATAACAAACCAAAGCCACTGTGGAATCGGCCTTTTGTGTTTGTTTGTCGACATTATTTCGTATTTTCTATTCCATATTAATACATATTATTCATAAGATATTTTTATATAGCCTTTACTTGCTCTGCTTCTCCTCCTCTTCCAGTCTTGTATCTCATTTCCTTCCAGACCTTTGCCTTATTTCCTTCCATCTTTCCAGACCACATTCACTCATCCTTCCAGACCTATGCTCCTCCTCTTTCCAGATCTGTATCCCATCTCCTTCCAGCCCATTACCCCTCCTCTATGCACCCTTCCAGATCACCTCCTCCCACCCTTCCAGACCAGTACTAATCCATTCTCCTTTTTCTTCCAGCCCTTCCAGACCAGTACTAATCCACTTTTCTTCTTCTTCCAGACCAGTACTAATCCATTTTTCTTCTTCTTCCAGCCCTTCCAGACCAGTACTAATCCATTCTCCTTTTTCTTCCAGCCCTTCCAGACCAGTACTAATCCATTTTTCTTCTTCTTCTTCCAGCCCTTCCAGACCAGTACTAATTAATTTTTCTTCTACTTCCAGCCCTTCCAGACCAGTACTAATCCATTTTTCTTCTTCTTCCAGCCCTTCCAGACCAGTACTAATCCATTTTTTTTCTTCTTCTTCCAGCCCTTCCAGACCAGTACTAATCCATTTTTCTTCTTCTTCTTCCAGCCCTTCCAGCCCCAGCTCCTTCCAGCACCCACCTCAGGAGTCGAGGTAAGCAAACACTTGGTCAAAATAGCGGCCACATTTTGAGCATAAGTAATGAGTGACAAAGTTAGCGTTGAGTTAGGGGGAGTTAGGGGGAGTTAGGGGGGAGACATTTTTGTTTTGGTGAATTGGAAGGTCTGTGCTTCCTTCAAACTAAGCCACCAAACAGATCCCCTATTGGTAACATTAAAGGTAGTCTGTTTCATGGTATAGTTTGGAGGAATCAGTAGCCTTCCAATGTACCAACAAGAAAATCTCCCCTAAATTAAGGAACCCTGTGATCGTGTATGAAAATTGAAGGCTTCTAATTCCTCCTGACCATGCCACGAAACAAGCTCCTTCCATTTAGGTGTGTGTGTGTGTGTGTGTGTGTGTGTGTGTGTAGATTTCTGATTCCTCCTGACCATGCCACGAAACAAGTTCCTTCCATTTAGGTGTGTGTGTGTGTTTCGTGGCAATATTTGAAGGACTCGTGTATCTCCAATTTTCTGACTACATCACACACAGGGTCCCTTAAGCCTTCCTTCCTTCCCTTCTTGGATCCGAGGGGGAAAAAAAATCAGGTTAAACTTTACATTACAACTTCTTAAGATTTCTCGACCCCCAACTTGTTACACTCTCTCCTCAACAGTTTATCAAGGCACGAGTTGTTGAAATCCTGCAGTCAGTCAGATTCTATATAGTTTATTTAATTATTTGTTAGAGGAAGGTTGATATATTTGGATTAGATATTTTCTCCTACTAAAAAAAAAATAAAAAAAATAAAAAAAATAACAGATAATAATTGAAATATAATTATCACCACCACCACTATCACCACCACCACTATCACAACCACTTTCACCATCACCACTATTACAACCACTACTATCACCATCACCACCACTATCACAAGCACCACTACAATCACCTACCATCAAACAATATCATCATCTTCTTCACCATCACCACCACTCCCACCACTATCCCACACCACAACACCATCCCCCCCCCCACCACAACACCATTCCCCCCCACCACAACACCACCGCCACAACACACCACAACACAACACAACACAACACAACACAACACAACACCACCACAACACCACAACACAACACAACACCACCCCACCACAACACCACCACACAACCACAACACACCACCCTCATCACCACCACAACACACCACCACCCCCATCCCACCCTCCCACCTTCAACACACCACCCTCACCACCTGCCAACCCTCCTCCTCACCTGACTGCCTCCACCTGCACCTGTGTAATTAACCCTTTATGTGTTATTGCCTCGTGAGACAACTTGGTGACCGAATTTTTTTGGATCTTTTTCTCTTTTGCTTTCCTCGTCGTTTTTCTATATTCTCCTTTATCCTTTTTTACTATCCTATTCATCTATTCTCTTTTATCCTGTTTTACTACTATCCTATTCATCTATTCTCTCTTCTTTCTATCTATCTGTCATCTATCATTTCCATAATTCTTTTCTTTGATATTTTGCTATCATCTCCTATATCCATTTTTCTATCCTATTCTCCTATACTATCCATTTTCCTTTTCTCAATCCTTTCGTCTATTCTTTCGTCTATCCCTCATTCCAAAATATTTCCTATAACAGAATTCATGGATGATGTAAATAGTCTGAGAAAACAACAACAACAACAACAACAACAACAACATGAATTAACAACTAGAACACGTATGAAACTAAAATAATTTCCCCTTTCGTGAATGTTGTATGTACAGTCGTGGTCAAATATAGTCATCCATATAGGGGTAACTCACGTAAGATTTTGACAGCTTCCCTCTGTTCCTTAGCTGATAAACTTTCCAATAAATAGGTTAATTAACTACCATCTTTTAATTTACTACAAGCAGCTAGCTACACACTACTTAAAACAATAACACACACACACACACACACACAGGTTAACTACCATCTTTTAATTTAATACAAGCAGCTAGCTACACACTACTTAAAACAATAACATTATAATTATGTGAACATGAAAACATTAGACAGCAAATTGTTAAAGTTACCCATATGTGGATGATGATTATTATTGACCACGACTGTATGTTCTTTATACGCCTCACATTCCTTCCTCAATACACTATTTATTTGTCATGTAAATACGAGGGTTTTAAAAAAGAGACATCACACAAAAATGGTATATATAAAAAAAAGAGGAGAAGTGAGAGAGTGTGAGTGATAAAACAAAAGAGAGGGGAGGGTGAAGTAATGAAAAGTGTGAATAATAATTGAACAGTGTGAGTATTGAATGAATGAACAGTGTGAGTAATGAATGAACAGTGTGAGTAATGAATGAATGAACAGTGTGAGTAATGAATGAACAGTGTGAGTAATGAATGAATGAACAGTGTGAGTAATGAATGAACAGTGTGAGTAATGAATGAACAGTGTGAGTAATGAATGAACAGTATGAGTATTGAATGAATGAACAGTGTGAGTAATGAATGAACAGTGTGAGTAATGAATGAACAGTGTGAGTAATGAATGAACAGTGTGAGTAATGAATGAATGAACAGTGTGAGTAATGAATGAATAGTGTGAGTAATGAATGAATAGTGTGAGTAATGAATGAGCAGTGTGAGTAATAAATGAACAGTGTGAGTAATGAATGAATGAACAGTGTGAGTAATGAATGAACAGTGTGAGTGTGATCTTGTTCTTTTTGTGAGATGGACAGAAAGGAGCACCAACACCACCACCACCACCACCACCACCACCACCACCAACACCAACACCAACACCAAAACCACCACCACCACCACCACCACCACCACCACCACCACCACCACCACCAACAACAACACCACCACCACCACCAACACCACCACCACCACCACCACCACCAACACCACCAACAACACCACCAACAACACCACCAACACCACCAACACCACCACCACCAACACTGACACCACCACCAACACCACCAACACCACCACCAACACCAACACCAACACTAACACCAACACCACCACCAACACCATCACCAACACCACCACCACCAACACCAACACCAACACAACCACCACCACCACCAACCACCACCACCTGGACAAACACAGCCAGGAAAATCACCCCAAATGAGTGTTTAAGAGACTGACTTCCATTGTCTTCCCTCCCTCCTTCCCCTTCCCTCCCTCCCTCCCTCCTTCCTACCCTCCCTCCCTCCTTCCTCCCTCCTTCCTTCCTACCCTCCCTCCCTCCTTCCTCCCTCCTTCCTTCCCCTTCCCTCCCTCCTCTTTCCTTTCCTTCCCTCCCTCC
This sequence comes from Petrolisthes cinctipes, assembly GCA_033782935.1. Lineage (NCBI taxonomy): Eukaryota > Metazoa > Arthropoda > Malacostraca > Decapoda > Porcellanidae > Petrolisthes > Petrolisthes cinctipes. The sequence continues at coordinate 16,106 of JAWQEG010007225.1, forward strand.
TCCTTTCCCTCCCTCCCTCCTCTTTCCTTTCCTTCCCTCCCTCCTTCCTACCCTCCCTCCCTCCTTCCTCCCTCCTTCCTTCCCCTTCCCTCCCTCCTTCCTTCCTCCTTCCCCTTCCCTCCCTCCCTCCTTCCTCCCTCCTTCCTTCCCCTTCCCTCCCTCCCTCCTTCCTCCCTCCTTCCTTCCCCTTCCCTCCTCCCTCCTTCCTCTTTCCTTTCCTTCCCTTCCCTTCCCTTCGCTCCCTTTTAATCACATTTCCCTATCACCCTTCTTCCCTCTCCCTTCTCTGACATCCCCTCTCCTCCTTTTCTCTCCCCTCCCCCTCTTTCCTCCCCTCCAATCATATTTCCTTATCAACCTTCTCCTTTCCTTTCCCTTCCTTTCCCTTCCCTTCATCACTTCTCCCTCCCCACTCTTCATCACTTCTCCCTCCCCTCCCTTCATCACTTCTCCCTCCCCACCAATCATCACTTCTCCCTCCCCACCAATCATCACTTCTCCCTCCCCACCCTTCATCACTTTTCTCTCCCCTCCCTTCATCACTTCTCCCTCCCCTCCCTTCATCACTTCTCCCTCCCCACCAATCATCACTTTTCTCTCCCCACCCTTCATCACTTTTCCCTCCCCACCCATCATCACTTCTCCCTCCCCACCAATCATCACTTCTCCCTCCCCACCAATCATCACTTCTCCCTCCCCACCCATCATCACTTCTCCCTCTCCTCCCTTCATCACTTTTCCCTCCCCACTCTTCATCACTTTTCCCTCCCCTCCCTTCATCACTTCTCCCTCCCCACTCTTCATCACTTCTCCCTCCCCACCAATCATCACTTCTCCCTCCCCACCCATCATCACTTTTCCATCCCCTCCCTTCATCACTTCTCCCTCCCCACCCTTCATCACTTCTCCCTCCCCACCAATCATCACTTTTCCCTCCCCACCCTTCATCACTTTTCCCTCCCCATTCTTTAGATCACCTGCTCCGCCAACTGGACTTTTATTCTTTATCAACCTCAGTCCTGTATCCTCTTCTCTCATTGTCTTTGCCCCTCCCTCCGTCCTTCCTTCCTTTTTTTCCCTATGACGTTATTCTTTCTCTCAAGGCATTTATTTCTTTCAAGCCAGTGTGAATGAAACCTACGACCGAGACACCGAATTTCGACTGCCTCAAAGACCAGCTAGCTACCACGGACGACCCCATCCCCCTACTACTAACACTCCCATCAAATGTTTCTACTCCTACTCCCACCCCCCCACCCCCACTACACTATACCTCCCTTCTCTCATAGCAAGCCCCCTGCCCCTTCCATACCACCACATCACCCCTCTCATAGCCCCCTCCAACTAACTAACCCTCCCATCAAATGTTGCTACCCTACTCCCACCCCTTCTCTCATAGCAGCAAGCCCCCCCTGTCCCTTCCATCACACACATCCTGCCCAACCCACTACATCACCCTTCACACTCCACTTACTATACCCTCCCTTTCACACTCAACCCTGCCCATTCCATCACACCCCTCCAATTCCACCTATCCTCCACCCCCTCCACCCCCACATA
>JAWQEG010007226.1:0-21019 GCA_033782935.1 Petrolisthes cinctipes
TATGTGTACTTAAGTAAATTATTATTATTATTATTATTTTCCTTTTCATATAATCCAGCCAACCTTGAGGCAATCTGGTTTGTATGACTGTGTGTGTGTTGTATGTTTGCATGACAGTGTGTGTGTGTTGTGTGTTTGCATGTGCTCGTGTGAGTAAGTGTTATGAGTGTGTGTGTGTGGGGTTATGTACAGTAGGCCACGACATGAACACACACACACACACACACACACACACACACACACACACACACACACACACACACAAAAGTTCAGTAAGAAGGTTCACATTATCAAGTATAGCACACTAATGTATAATATAAGTAAAAATTTTAAAAGAAACTGTATATTAACTCTTGTCAACCCCCTGATTTGGTGTGTGTGTGTGTGTGTGTGTGTGTGTGTGTGTGTGTGTGTGTGTGTGTGTGTGTGTCACGTGCCTGGTGGTGTGCTGCAGTAATAAAAGAAAACACACGCCAACCAAGACTCATTTTGCTGAGACCACAACCCTCACTAATTTACTCTCTCTCTCTCTCTCTCTCTCTCTCTCTCTCTCTCTCTCTCTCTCTCTCTCAGTATAATCCCTGCAATCAGCTATCATTCCCCATTTGTAAATAATCATGTGACTGAGTGTAATCCAACTTTAATATTTCCCTCACACACTCACCTACACACAAGCATCCCTAGAAGCACAATCTCTTCCTCATCACCATCATCACCACCATCAACATCATCATCATCATCATCATTAAGGTCACCATCCACTAGCATCTGTGTGTGTTTGTGTGTGTGTGTGTGTGTGTGTGTGTGCAATGAAGACATTTAAAACGAGTATGATAACCATTTAATTCGCCCCTTTCCCTCGCCTTGTTTACCTCCAAGTCTCACGTGATTACCTCTCTCTCTGTTTACAACCAAGATGATCACACAGCCAACCAACCAACCAACCAACCAAGTCTTCTCGGGGTCCAGGTAGGTAGGTAGGCAGGTAGGTAGGTAGGTAGGTAGTAGTGGCTAGGTAGGTTGGTTGGTTTTACGTGTCTGTTTATTTGCGTGTCCAGCACATTTACTGAGATAGCATGCTCGGGGGCGTGGCATTACTTAGGTAAACACAATGAATTAACGTGATTATCTTCATTGCAGCAACAGCACAAAACAAATATTATACTGTGGCAATCTCAGACGCAAATAAGCAAGTATATATACTATTTTCTATTGTTGCTGTTGTTGTTGTTTTTGTTGTTCCCGTCACACTCCTTATATATGTAGTTAGTTTATTCTTGATGCCAGCCACTGTTAAGAAAAGGGTTATAGGCTAATAATATAATAAATGTAGTTGTTTTTCGTCTTGTTATAACTCACAACCATCAGAAAGTTAAAATAAGAAGAAAAATTTAAGATATATATTTTTAGTCCACTTTACTGTATATAGATTTTTGAGGTTCTATTATTTACACTTGCGTTGCTTATCTCATCTATTTCTTTTTTCTCTAACCTGTATATACTCATTAATTCCCCCTTTCTCCTCCTTCTCCTTCTCCGTCCTGTCATTATCTCCTTTCCCCTCTTTGCTTGCATGCTTCTCTCCTTCTCTGCATGCGTGTTACTCCATTCCTTCCCTCCTGCCTTCCTCTCTTTCTTCCATTCCTACCTCCCTTTCTCCCTTCTTCCACCCTCCTCTCTTTTTCCCTTTCCTACCTCCCTTTCTCCCTTCTTCCACCTTCCTCTCTTTTTCCCTTTCCTACCTCCCTTTCTCCCTCCTTCCACCTTCCTCTCTTTCTTTCTTTTCTACCTCCCTTTCTCCCTCCTTCCACCCTCCTCTCTTTCTTCCTTTTCTACCTCCCTTTCTCCCTCCTTCCACCTTCCTCCTCCCTACTTATCTCCCTCCTCCACCCAGCTTATCTCCCTCCCTCCACGCCTACCTCGACCATCCCTCCCTTTGTGCTCACCTCCCTTCCTCTCCCTCCCTCCCTCCCTCCCCCTTCTTTCACATATTTTTACCCTCGTCTTCTCTCCCACTATAACTTCCCACCTTTCATTTTTTTTTTTTTTTTTCATCGGAATATTTGTCTTTTCCTTCGTGACTGTTTCCCCATTCTTTATTTTTTTCACACTATCTTTTCTTACCTTTCTTTCTCTTTCTGTAGTTCCTCACTCTCACTTTCTTTATTCTTTCTTTATTCTTTCACACTAATCTTTTTTTCCTTTCTTTCTCTTTCTGTAGTTTCTCATTCTCACTTTCTTTATTCTTTCACACTATCTCTTTTTCCTTTCTTTCCCTTACTGTACTTCCTCATTCTCTCCATAACTCTCGCACACTCTTCTTCCTTCTCTCTGTACTTATTTTTTCTCTCCCTTCCTCCCTCCCTTTTTCATACTTTCCATTCTCCCTTTCCTTCCCTCACATTCCTCCATAATTCCCTCCCTCCCTACTTACTCCCTTTCATCCCTCCCTCTGTCATATTCTTTCTTTCTTCTTTCCTTAATTACGCCCCTTTCTCTTTTCCCTCCTTCCTTCCCTACCAACGTTACCCTCCAACCTTCCTTCCCTCCTCAGACCTTCACTCTTTTCCACCCTCCTCTCCTTCCCTTCACTTCCCTCCCACCCTCCTCCTTCCCTCTGTTCTCTCCAACCTTGCTCCTCTCCCTCCATTCCCTCTGTTCTCTCCAACCTTGCTTCTTCCCTCTGTTCTCTCCAACCCTGCTCCTTCCCTCCCTTTCCTCTGTTCTCTCCAACCTTGCTCCTTCTATCTGTTCTCTCCTTCCCTCCCTGCTTGGCTGTCCTCCCCTCCCTCCCTTCCATTCTCTCCAACCTTCTTCCTCCTCCGTCCCTTCCCTTCTCTCCAACCTTGCTCCTTCTCTGTGTTCTTACCATGCCTCTGCTCCTTCCCTCCCTGCTTGGCTGTCCTGCCTCTGGTCCTGCACATTACCATGACAACAGCCTCACCGTGTCTGTACAACCCGAGACGCGCCAAACTGCCGTGTACGTGCCACACTTAATTATGCCAAACACGGCCAGCTGTAATACGCACACAGGTGTACACGTGTGCACAGTTACAGCGTCCCTCCCGATGAGGATGTACACGCAAACTCATTTATACATACATTTCCGTATATTATGCACACCTGTGTACGCCACTACACACATACATACATACAGCGTCCTGATGAGCCCGTATGTACACACACACACACACACACACACACACACACACACACACACACACATACACACACACACTCACTCACACACACACACACGAAAGGAAAAAGTAACAAGAATGTGTGTGTGTGTGTGTGTGTGTGTGTGTGTGTGTGTGTGTGTGTGTGTGTGTGTGTGTGTGTGTGTGTGTGTGTGTGTGTGTGTGTGTGTGTGTGTGTGTGTGTGTGTGTGTGTGTGTGTGTGTGTGTGTGTGTGTGTGTGTGTGTGTGTGTGTGTGTGTGTGTGTGTGTGTGTGTGTGTGTGTGTGTGTGTGTGTGTGTGTGTGTGTGTGTGTGTGTGTGTGTGTGTGTGTGTGTGTGTGTGTGTGTGTGTGTGTGTGTGTGTGTGTGTGTGTGTGTGTGTGTGTGTGTGTGTGTGTGTGTGTGTGTGTGTGTGTGTGTGTGTGTGTGTGTGTGTGTGTGTGTGTGTGTGTGTGTGTGTGTGTGTGTGTGTGTGTGTGTGTGTGTGTGTGTGTGTGTGTGTGTGTGTGTGTGTGTGTGTGTGTGTGTGTGTGTGTGTGTGTGTGTGTGTGTGTGTGTGTGTGTGTGTGTGTGTGTGTGTGTGTGTGTGTGTGTGTGTGTGTGTGTGTGTGTGTGTGTGTGTGTGTGTGTGTGTGTGTGTGTGTGTGTGTGTGTGTGTGTGTGTGTGTGTGTGTGTGTGTGTGTGTGTGTGTGTGTGTGTGTGTGTGTGTGTGTGTGTGTGTGTGTGTGTGTGTGTGTGTGTGTGTGTGTGTGTGTGTGTGTGTGTGTGTGTGTGTGTGTGTGTGTGTGTGTGTGTGTGTGTGTGTGTGTGTGTGTGTGTGTGTGTGTGTGTGTGTGTGTGTGTGTGTGTGTGTGTGTGTGTGTGTGTGTGTGTGTGTGTGTGTGTGTGTGTGTGTGTGTGTGTGTGTGTGTGTGTGTGTGTGTGTGTGTGTGTGTGTGTGTGTGTGTGTGTGTGTGTGTGTGTGTGTGTGTGTGTGTGTGTGTGTGTGTGTGTGTGTGTGTGTGTGTGTGTGTGTGTGTGTGTGTGTGTGTGTGTGTGTGTGTGTGTGTGTGTGTGTGTGTGTGTGTGTGTGTGTGTGTGTGTGTGTGTGTGTGTGTGTGTGTGTGTGTGTGTGTGTGTGTGTGTGTGTGTGTGTGTGTGTGTGTGTGTGTGTGTGTGTGTGTGTGTGTGTGTGTGTGTGTGTGTGTGTGTGTGTGTGTGTGTGTGTGTGTGTGTGTGTGTGTGTGTGTGTGTGTGTGTGTGTGTGTGTGTGTGTGTGTGTGTGTGTGTGTGTGTGTGTGTGTGTGTGTGTGTGTGTGTGTGTGTGTGTGTGTGTGTGTGTGTGTGTGTGTGTGTGTGTGTGTGTGTGTGTGTGTGTGTGTGTGTGTGTGTGTGTGTGTGTGTGTGTGTGTGTGTGTGTGTGTGTGTGTGTGTGTGTGTGTGTGTGTGTGTGTGTGTGTGTGTGTGTGTGTGTGTGTGTGTGTGTGTGTGTGTGTGTGTGTGTGTGTGTGTGTGTGTGTGTGTGTGTGTGTGTGTGTGTGTGTGTGTGTGTGTGTGTGTGTGTGTGTGTGTGTGTGTGTGTGTGTGTGTGTGTGTGTGTGTGTGTGTGTGTGTGTGTGTGTGTGTGTGTGTGTGTGTGTGTGTGTGTGTGTGTGTGTGTGTGTGTGTGTGTGTGTGTGTGTGTGTGTGTGTGTGTGTGTGTGTGTGTGTGTGTGTGTGTGTGTGTGTGTGTGTGTGTGTGTGTGTGTGTGTGTGTGTGTGTGTGTGTGTGTGTGTGTGTGTGTGTGTGTGTGTGTGTGAGTGAGTGAGTGGTGTTGTGAGTCAGCAGTGGTGGTGAGCGCACGCGTTTTTAATAGCTCCGGGACTTACAGTGAATCAGTGAATAGCCGGGCCAATAATGGACAACTTACCACCTGCGGATACTTACTGTACAATATGCAACAAACATTGTATACAGGAATGTTTGAAGTGCCAAAAATGTAAGAGATATATCCACGCTGACTGCTCTAAACTTCCTGCCTATGCCATAGTGAACTTTTTTAATACAAGGTGCCAATACACTTGTGAAGAATGTGCAAGAAAACAGCTGGGTGAAGATTGTGACCGTCTTTTTGCGCAGGTGTACACCTTAATAGAGAAAGAAAAGGTGACGAAAAAACAACAATTAGAGCAAAAAGGTGCAGAAAAGGCAGAAAGTGCAGATAATATAAATGAACATGGTGATGAAAATGATGAAAGTGTTGTGCCAGATGAATCGATGTCATTACCAAACCATCCTACTGGCAAACAAGACAACAACCAAACAACTACAGTAAATACAAACGAGTCTAGTGGCCAACGGAAAGATAGGGTATGTTACTTTTACAAAAACAATAATTGTAAATATGGACTTAGTGGTCGCGATTGTCCATATGCTCATCCTAGACTGTGTAACAGGTACAAGATAAACGGTTGTGACCCAGTAAGAGGGTGTAAAAAGGGTAACAATTGCACTTTTTTACATCCATCAATATGCTATGGGTCAGAAAGAAAACGGGAATGCTTCAATATGGAATGTAAAAGACTACATTTGAAGGGCACTCGCCGTTATACATCTGATGAAACGACTACCGAACAACAAACAAGACAACAAGCAGCCCCCACCAAACAACTACCCACCCGACCAACCATACCATTACCAAACCATCAACCACACAATGCATGGTCAAATGGACCCCCTCATCAGACAGAAAAACAACAAACTAGTACTACAGAGACTTTTTTACTTCAACAAATGCAGCAAATGCAACAAGTACAGCAACAAATATTACATATGCTGAAAACAATACCGTGGCAGGGAGCTCCCGCGTACCCACTACAAGGATACCATCAACAGCAGGTGGCAGCAATGCCAACAACCTTTATAAAATAATTACCCTAAATATTGCTGGCCTGTTACCATACAAATTCAAAGGCAAAATAAAATTACTCACAGAAATGGCACAAACTGAAAATGCCTTTATAATCTCTCTAACAGAAACACACCTAACAGAGGACATTCGAGAAGCTGAAATAGAAATACCAAACTTTGTACCATACAGAACAGATCGACCTAAACAAAAGAAAAAAGGCGGAGTCATCACCTACGTGGCGAACCACTTAGCAGCTAAGACAAAATTGCTCTTCTCAGAATCAAACTTGTTCACAGAATGCCAAGTATTATATATTAAAGATATTGACTGGGTTTATATAAACATATACAGGCCACCAGCATGCCCAACAAATAAGTTTAACAAACAGTTAACAAAGATTACAGAAGTAATTAGCTCACTACCATCACCTATGCCTACAATTATGCTCACTGGTGACTTAAACTTCCCGCTCATAGACTGGGAGCTGGAAAGTGTTTATGGGGGAGCAGGAGACATGCGGACTCAAGCAGAGGCTCTGCTGCAGTTTGCTGAGGAGCTCTGTTTAAATCAAGTTATAAACACTCCTACAAGAGGTCACAATATACTAGATATTGTAATGACAAACCATGATGACGTTCTACATAATATTACTGTAAATAGCACAATTTTTTCAGATCATAACATTATAACCTTGACGACCAACTTAACTACAAATGTGCAAACTCGAATTCCCTGTGCAGCACAACAGACACCAAATTTCAGCCGACTGAACTTTCTCAGTGAGTCAGTCTGCTGGGAAAGTCTAAAGAGAGACCTCGGTGAAATTGATTGGGAACGACGCATGAAGGACTGCGATCCCGAGGCCCAATATGACATACTGATGACGATATGCTTAGAAATATCAGAAAAATATGTTCCGCTGAGGAGGCCGTCTAAAAAGACTCTTCCTTATAATGGTAACATACCAAGAGACCGAAAAGTTCTTATGCGTAAGAGAACAAAACTAAGAAAGAAACTCAGGAATACTATCAACACTGAAATACGGACAAAAACCGAAAACAAAATTATCAGTATAGAAGAAAAACTAAAAAGATCAGTAGAATTAGAAAACGACCGAAAAGAAACAAATGCTGTGTCATGCATTAAAACAAATCCAAAATACTTCTATAAATATGCTGCTAACAAATCAGTATTGAGAGCGAGTGTTGGCCCACTGACTGACTCAGATGGTCGAACCATAAACGAACCCCAAGAGATCGTTGAAGCACTACTGCTTCAGTACAAAAGGGTCTTCAGCAACCCTGTGATAGACAAAATAATCAACTCGCCTGTCGACTTTTTCTGTCAAAACACAGACTGCACATCAAACCTAACAGACATAAGCCTTAGCAGATACGACATAGAAGAAGCAACTAAAGAGGTGGCTACTAATTCGGCAGCTGGCCCGGATTATTTCCCTGCTATACTCCTCAAAAATTGTGCTAAGGAATTGAGTGCTCCTTTGCTTATTTTTTACAGAAACTCCTTAGATTCTAGTATAATACCAAAACAATTAAAAAATGCTAACATCACACCAATTCACAAAGGAGGCTCGAGAGCTGAAGCTAAAAATTATCGACCAGTTGCCTTAACCTCCCACATTATTAAAATATTGGAGAGGATAATGGTTAAAAACATGGCTACATACCTCGAACAAAACAACAGAATGAACCAGGGTCAGCATGGTTTTCGTACTGGACGTTCATGCCTCTCACAATTACTCGCCCATTATGAAACAATTTTAGAAAAACTGGAATATAATAAAAGTGTTGATGTGGTCTACCTTGATTTTGCGAAAGCTTTCGACAAGGTGGATCACGGCATTTTGCTACACAAAACAAGACAGATGGGCATTACTGGAAAGCTCGGACTATGGTTGTACGCTCTTCTCACTGGCAGAGAGCAGTGCGTAGTGGCTGGTGGTGCAGTCTCTCAGCCATCGGGAGTTATCAGCGGGGTGCCACAGGGATCAGTGCTTGGACCCCTGCTCTTCCTGATACACATCTCTGACATCAACAGACATGTCTTGCATTCGTCTGTAGCTTCCTTTGCCGATGACACAAGGGTTTTAAAGGAAGTTTCCTCATTATCTGATGCCGAACAATTACAAACTGATTTGGCATCACTTTACTCATGGGCAGAGCATAACAACATGTCTTTCAACAACAACAAATTTGAGCATATACATTATACTTTAGGAGAAATGAACTACAATGCACACATGTATACAGCACCAGACAGTTCCCATATCGACACCAAGGAGCATATAAGAGACCTAGGAATTACTCTCAGTAGTGATGGAAACTTTACCCAACATATACATCAAGTGGTAAAGAAGGCACGAAGTCAGGCTGGCTGGATCCTCCGCGTCTTCCGGACACGTGAGATGCACCCTATGCTGACATTATACAAGTCACTTGTGATACCATTGTTGGAGTACTGCTGTCAGCTATGGAGTCCGTGGAGAGCAGGAGAAAAACAGTCACTTGAAGCAGTACAACGATCGTTCACCAGTAGAATATCTAACCTCCGACATCTTGACTATTGGGCAAGGTTACGTGAACTTGATATGTATTCACTAGAAAGGCGTAGAGAAAGATACGCTATATTATACATATACAAAATATTGACTGGAAAATCCATAAACAACTTGAATATACGGTTTAGCATCCACCAGCGACGTGGTCGGCTCTGCCATATTGAAAGGATTTACCCCAGAGCAAATGCAAGAATCAAGACACTCAAAGAAAACGCCTTCTCTGTAAGAGCCCCACTCATCTTCAATGCACTGCCCAGGTACCTACGTGAGTCAACAGAACATTTGGATGGCTTCAAAAACCAGCTAGATAAATTTCTACGAACAATACCTGATCAACCCAAGCTGCCGCACTACCACCTCAGCGCTGCCAGCAACAGCATCATAGACCAGCTGGCACAGAGACGAGCAGATGGGCTGTATTAGTGGCGGCGCATCAGCGTGGCCACGGGTGGCAACTGCTACCTGAAACCAACACCACAGGAACCACAGGAACCACAGGTGTGTGTGTGTGTGTGTGTGTGTGTGTGTGTGTGTGTGTGTGTGTGTGTGTGTGTGTGTGTGTGTGTGTGTGTGTGTGTGTGTGTGTGTGTGTGTGTGTGTGTGTGTGTGTGTGTGTGTGTGTGTGTGTGTGTGTGTGTGTGTGTGTGTGTGTGTGTGTGTGTGTGTGTGTGTGTGTGTGTGTGTGTGTGTGTGTGTGTGTGTGTGTGTGTGTGTGTGTGTGTGTGTGTGTGTGTGTGTGTGTGTGTGTGTGTGTGTGTGTGTGTGTGTGTGTGTGTGTGTGTGTGTGTGTGTGTGTGTGTGTGTGTGTGTGTGTGTGTGTGTGTGTGTGTGTGTGTGTGTGTGTGTGTGTGTGTGTGTGTGTGTGTGTGTGTGTGTGTGTGTGTGTGTGTGTGTGTGTGTGTGTGTGTGTGTGTGTGTGTGTGTGTGTGTGTGTGTGTGTGTGTGTGTGTGTGTGTGTGTGTGTGTGTGTGTGTGTGTGTGTGTGTGTGTGTGTGTGTGTGTGTGTGTGTGTGTGTGTGTGTGTGTGTGTGTGTGTGTGTGTGTGTGTGTGTGTGTGTGTGTGTGTGTGTGTGTGTGTGTGTGTGTGTGTGTGTGTGTGTGTGTGTGTGTGTGTGTGTGTGTGTGTGTGTGTGTGTGTGTGTGTGTGTGTGTGTGTGTGTGTGTGTGTGTGTGTGTGTGTGTGTGTGTGTGTGTGTGTGTGTGTGTGTGTGTGTGTGTGTGTGTGTGTGTGTGTGTGTGTGTGTGTGTGTGTGTGTGTGTGTGTGTGTGTGTGTGTGTGTGTGTGTGTGTGTGTGTGTGTGTGTGTGTGTGTGTGTGTGTGTGTGTGTGTGTGTGTGTGTGTGTGTGTGTGTGTGTGTGTGTGTGTGTGTGTGTGTGTGTGTGTGTGTGTGTGTGTGTGTGTGTGTGTGTGTGTGTGTGTGTGTGTGTGTGTGTGTGTGTGTGTGTGTGTGTGTGTGTGTGTGTGTGTGTGTGTGTGTGTGTGTGTGTGTGTGTGTGTGTGTGTGTGTGTGTGTGTGTGTGTGTGTGTGTGTGTGTGTGTGTGTGTGTGTGTGTGTGTGTGTGTGTGTGTGTGTGTGTGTGTGTGTGTGTGTGTGTGTGTGTGTGTGTGTGTGTGTGTGTGTGTGTGTGTGTGTGTGTGTGTGTGTGTGTGTGTGTGTGTGTGTGTGTGTGTGTGTGTGTGTGTGTGTGTGTGTGTGTGTGTGTGTGTGTGTGTGTGTGTGTGTGTGTGTGTGTGTGTGTGTGTGTGTGTGTGTGTGTGTGTGTGTGTGTGTGTGTATTTTTTTCTATATTATTTTTTCGGGTCTGAGATAAAGGTTCTAATCCGAAACCAACCCTGGAAGCCAGCCGAGTTCTCCCAAGGTTTGTTGTTTTCCTGACGCTCCTCATCCTACTCTTACTCCTCCTGCTCTTCCTCCTCTTACTACTCCTCCTGCTCTTCCTCCTCTTACTCCTCCTGCTCTTCCTCCTCTTCCTCCTCTTACTCCTCTTACTCCTCCTCCTCCTTCCTTTTTTGCCTCTTTTTTTTCCTCCCTTTTCTTATAAAATCATCCCTCCATGTTTTCCTTTTTCCTCTTCTTCCTCTCTCCTCTTCTTCCTCTCTCCTCTTCTTCCTCTCTCCTCTTTTTCCTCTCTCCTCTTCTTCCTCCCCACTTCTTCTTCCTCCCTTCTTCTTTTCCTCCTCTTTTTCCTCCCACTTCATCTTTTTCCTCCCACTTCATCTTTCTCCCCTCCTTTTTTCCATTCTTCCATCTCCTTTTTTTTCCTCCTTTTCCCTTCCTCCTCCTTCCTCCACCACACCCCGAAACCCAACCTTCCCGACTTTTAATCACCTCCAGCCTCCCCCCTTCCACTCCCCCAGCCCCATCCCTTCCCCCCCTCCCCCCCCCCACATCTCGTTCCCTTTCTTTCACTTACTATTTTTTTTATCCCTCCCATTCTTTTTATATCTCTCTTTCATTTTCCCATTTCCTTTATTTCCTCTTTAACACATTTTCAACATTTACTAAACACTGTGGGGGTGGGGGTGGGGGAGGGGGGGATCACTGCTGTACAAAGTAGGTGCTAATTGTATATACTTCATATCCCAACCCATTTCCCCAACCCATGACTCTCTCTATTCATTACCACCATCCCTATATTCCCTATTCCCTATCCCCTAACTCATTACTCTCCCCAGGCCAAACATCCCATTTCTCTTCCTCTTCCCTATTTCCTAACCCTTATCCATTTCAACACTACCATTTTCCCTCTCACCCCTCCCTCACCCTTCTCCCCACTCCCTCCTTCCCTAACCCCTCTCTCCCTCCTTCCCTTCCCTAACCCCCCTCCCCCCCTTCCCTAACCCCTCTCCCCCCACTCCCCCACCCCACTCCCCCACCCAACTCCCCCACCCCTAACCTCTCTCCCTCCTTCCCTAACCCCTCTCTCCCTCCTTCCTTTCCCTAACCCCTCTTTCCCCACTCCCCCACCCCACTCCCCAACCCCACTCCCCCCCTCCCTAACCCCTCTCTCACCCCTCACCCTCTCCCCACTCACCCCAACTCCCAATCCATCCGGGGCTTGTGTGTTGTGTTGGGGCAGTGTACCCCAGCCCCGGGTTTGGTTTGGTTTGGTTTGGTTTGAGGCCCCTGCACCCCGTCATCCCCGCCCGCTGCATGATTGCCCTCAGCCTCGCATTGTCTGCCGCCCGTGGGGGGGAGGGAGCGAGGAAATGAAGAACTGGGAAAGGCGAGCAATATGAAGGGAGAGAGAAACAGAGATGAAATACACACACACACATACACACACCACACACACATATATACTCGCATACACATTCACACATAACACACACTCACACGCACATACTCGCATACACATTCACACTCACATACACATTCACACACACACACACACACACACACACGCTCACATACACATTCACACTCACATACACATTCACACACACACTTACACTCACATACACATTCACACACACACACACACACACACATTTATATATAACACTACTGTACTGTAGGTATATAGATTAGATAAATAATATATAAATAATGTTACAAACCATCTATATTAAATCCAGTTATTGTTATTGAGTGTCCGTAGTTAATTGATGAAGGAAGGTCTCAACATTTCTTCTTTATATACTCGTTATTCCCCAGAGTGTGTAATATCGAGGTCTTGGGTACATCTCCAAGTGTTCTCGACAAATGAAAAGTATCGGGAAAACAAAGAAAAATGAAATTGACTTGTTACTCTCTGGAGACATTCAAACATTAATATTGATATGTAGGAAATGAGTAGGTAGGAAAGAAAAACCCGAGACATCAATGAATTCTATTTCTGAGATGTTGAAGTAATGGAATATAAACAACGAGGCAGTGGTATAAATAATGATGATGGTGATGGTTGTGGTGGTGGTGTTGGTGGTGGTGGTGATGATGTTGGTAGTGGTGGTGGTGGTGGTGGTGGTGGTGGTGGTGGTGATAATGATGGTGGTGGTGGTGGTACTGATGGTGGTGGTGGTGGTGGTGGTGTTGGTGTTGTTGGTGGTGATGTTGGTGGTGGTAGAGAAACATCTGTCTGTGTTTAACCACCTCTACTATACCACTACCACCCACCTACCACTACCACCACCACCACCCACCTACCACTACCACCACCCACCTACCACTACCACCACTACCACCAAGTACCCACCACCACTACCACCACGTACCCACCACCACCTACCATAACCACCTACCATATACTCACCACAACTACCACCAAGTACCCACCACAACCACCTACCACGTACCCACCTTCCATCACCAGCCGTCACCACCCTTCACCACTACCACACACACTCACCAATCATCACTCACCGTCGGCTTTTGTCTGCTATCATCCATTACTACAGACCTGACTACCACTACTATACCACTACCACCCTGGACTATATCACTACTACCACTATACCACTACTACTACTGTTACTCACCTTATATACTTATCTCCCACCACTGTAACTACCACTACTTCTACCACTACTATCAGTATTATTCATCCTCTCATAATTACTACTACTACTATCATGGTTACCTCTTTCATGTCCTTGGTGTGTAACTGCATCCACTGTATACTATCATTACTATCATCACTATTATAGGGTCTAAGTACTCGTCTATTACAACAACTCTTACTTGTACTGTCACCATTACTCATCCTCTCATTACTCACATATACGTATCACCATTACTTCTATTACCACTGTTACCATCACCACCATTATCCTTCACTATTACTTAACCCCACATCACCTACTATCACCATTACTACCACCAACATCACCACAACTACCACTACCACCATCACCACTACCATTACCAACACTAACAACACCAACACTACCATCACCACCACTATCACTACCACTACTACACTACCATCACCACCACTATCACTACCACCAACAACAATACCATCACTACCATCACCATCACTACACTACCACCAACATTCTTTCTCCCTCTTCCTTCCCTGATCTTCCTCGCTTCTTCCATATTAACCATCTACCTTCCCATCGCCCCTCACCCTCCCACCACCACCACCACCACCACCACCATTCACCCCTTCCTTCATCTCACGTTACCCCTTTCCCTTCCCTACCTCCTTCCCTCTCCTTCCCTCT
The DNA here is from genome assembly GCA_033782935.1 of Petrolisthes cinctipes. Lineage (NCBI taxonomy): Eukaryota > Metazoa > Arthropoda > Malacostraca > Decapoda > Porcellanidae > Petrolisthes > Petrolisthes cinctipes. The sequence goes on from JAWQEG010007226.1 coordinate 13,800, forward strand.
CCCTCCTTCGCCTTCCTTCCCTCTCCCTCCTTCCCTCGCCTTCCTTCCCTCTCCCTCCTTCCTTCACCCTCCTTCCTTCACCCTCCTTCCTTCACCCTCCTTCCTTCACCCTCCTTCCCTCTCCCTCCTTCACCCTCCTTCCTTCGCCCCACGTTGTATTTCTTTTATACTTTACAATTCTAATTCTTCCATCTTTTCCCCTCCTTTCTTTCCTCCACATTTATATACATCTTCTTTCCACCTCCACCTCCTCCTACTCCTCCAGCTCTTAAATTATCTCTTCTTCTTTTCTCCTCCCTCCTCCTCCTCCCCCCTGCCATTTACCCACCTCTTTCTTCCTCCTCCTCCCCCCCTTCCCTTCCTCCTCCCCGCCTTCTATTTTGCGGGACTTTTCACGCGCATGAAATATGACGAATGATTACGATCGACACGGCTATTGTGACGTCACCTATACCCGAGGCCTGGGAACCTTACTATCAGTCTGGCCACATCTCCAACACCAACACCACCAACACCACCTTAAGACTCTACCTTCACCACCACCACCACCTTCTCCAACACCCATCACCACTAACACTAACACCTTAAGACTACCTTCACCACCATCAACACCAACACCTTAAAACTCTACCTTCACCACCAACACCACCACCAACACCTTAAGACTCTACCTTCACCACCACCTTCTCCAACACCCATCACCAACACTAACACCTTAAAACTCTACCTTCACCACCACATCCACCAACACCTTAAGACTCTACCATCACCAACACCACCACCACTCTCTCCAACACCACCATCTACAACACCTACACCAACACCACCTCCAACACATATACCAACACCACCACCACCTTCACCAACACCACCATCCCACCATCCTCTATATCTCTTCACCAATACCACCACCTTCTCTCACTGACACCTTCACCAACACCACCACCACTCTCTCCAACACCACCATAAAACTCCACCATCACCACCATAAAACTCCACCATCACCACCACCCACCACCTTCACCACCACCACCTTCACCACCACCACCACCACCCCACCATTTTTCACAATGATCTGGTAAATGTGATTATTATAGATTTTGTATAATTATGCAGAATAGAAATTGAATTAAACTTTCACGTAATCTATAACAATTTGAGGGATTTACTTTTAAGATTAATTAACGTGGCTATACTTGTGATTACATGAAATTACCGTAGTTTTTAAGAAGGTTACACACACACACACACACACACACACACACACACACACACACACACACACACACACACACACACACACTTTACCCTAAGAAGCTGAAACAAAACAGCAAAGTTATTTTTTCCTCGAAGGGTGATTTCAACAGCATGTACAAAGAAAATAATATGTTTTAGTTTCTCCTTCCTCATTTATCCAGCGTTCATCCATTTTTTCTGCTTCACCTTTCCTTCTCTTTCCTCTCTGTGCTGTACCTTTCTTCCTTTTTTACACGTCTTTCTCCTTCCTTTATATAACCCTTATTCTTGTGACCTCTTTTTTTTTCATGTTTAATATTCTTTTTTACTTCACCTCCCGTGCATTTTTTTCTGATTCTGATTTTCTTCACATATATTCTTGCTCTTCCCTCACTTTCTCAGCCTGCCTCTCTCTCTCTCTCTCTCTCTCTCTCTCTCTCTCTCTCTCTCTCTCTCTCTCTCTCTCTCTCTGCCAGTCGAACTCTCTTACTTTGCCATTCCCTTCTTCCTTTCCCTCCATCTTCAGGCCCTCCCTCCCTCCCTTCCTCTCTCTCAGCTTCTTCCTCTCCCTCCCTCCCTCAGCTTCTTTCCCTCCCTTCCTCTCCCTCCCTCCATCTTCAGGCCCTCCCTCTCTCTCTCTCTCTCTCAGCTTCTTTCCCTCTCTTCCTCTCCCTTCTTCAGCTTCCACCTTCCTCCTTCAGCCTCTTTCCCTCCGTCAGCAGAAAGTTTGAGGGTGGTGGCATGCCCCTTGGGAGCTGCCGGACCTCCTCGCCCCTGAGATCCCATCTAATCTCCTTAAGTATTTATGGACACCGAATACCCCCTCTCCCTCTCACTCTCCCCCTCACCCTCCCCCCTCGCCCTCTCCCCCTCCCCCTCTACCTCTCCCCCTCCCCCTCTACCTTTCCACCTCTCACTCTCCCCCTCCCCCTCGCCCTCTACCCCTCTCCTTCTACCTCTCCCCCTCTCACTCTCCCCCTCCCCCTCTCCCCCTCGCCCTGTACCTCTCCCCTTGCCCTCTACCTCTCCCCCACTCACTCTCCTACTATCCCCTTTCCTTTCCCCCCTCAACCTACTCCCTTTCAGTCTCTCCATTCCGTCCTTTCCTATCCTATTTCCAGTCCCCTTACTCCCTCTTCCGCTCGTTCCTATCCTCTTTCCCCAACCCATCCCCTCTCTCCCCTCTCCCCAATTCCCTCTCCCCCTCCCCCAATTCCTTCTCCCCCCCTCCCCGAATTCCCTATCCTGTTCCCTCTACCCCTTTCCCTCCTTTCCCCTCTCCCTCCTTTCCCCTCTCCCTCCTTACCTTTCTCCCTCCTTACCCTTCTCCCTCCACCTTACCGCCCCTTCATTCTTCCCTTCCATTTTCCCTCGCCTCTCTCTCTCTCTCTCTCTCTTAGCTTTCCTTCCTTTTCCCTCCCGGTCCCTGAAGCACTCCCTTCCCCCTCATCACTCTCCCTTCCCCCTCCTCACCCTCCTTCCCCCTCATCACTCTCCCTTCCCCCTCCTCACTCTCCCTTCCCCCTCCTCACCCTCCTTCCCCCTCCTCACCCCCTTCCCCCTCCTCACCCTCCTTCCCCTTCCTCACCATCCCTTCCCCCTCCTCACTCTCCCTTCCCCCTCCTCACTCTCTTTCCCCCTCCTCACTCTCTTTCCCCCTCCTCACCCTCCCTTCCCCCTCCTCACTCTCCTCACCCTACTTTTCTTCCTTCATTTAGTTGCTCTTTCTCCTCCATTTCCTTGACTTTCTTCCCTTCCCCTCTGTTCCCTTCAAACCTTTTTTTCCTCTCCTCACGTCCCCTTCCTTCCTTCCTTCCTCCTCCCATCTACAGCCTCCTCTTCCTCAGGCTTTTGTTGTCAACTTTTCCTTCCCTCTTTCCTCTCTTCCTTTCCCTGCTTTCACTTCCACCATTTTCGTCTCCACATCCTGCATCCTATCCAGCCTCCCAGTAGCTGCTCCTCTCCTCCTTCATCCTTACATTCCATCCATGCACCCTCCCCATCCACCCCCTTCTTTCATACCCCTCCTCCTTACCCTTCCACCCTATTTTCCTCGACTTATAACTTCCATTCCATCCATCTCTTCCTTTCACCCTCCCCTTTCATTCCTTTCACTCAGTTTATCTCTACCCCTTCCCTTCCACATACTTCCTTTACCCTTCCATTCCACACCCTTCACTCACTCCATCTCTACCCTCCCCTTCCACTCTTTTCACTCACTCCATCTCCACCTCCCCTTCCACCCCCTTCATTCACCCTTCACTCACTATATCTCCATCCAATTCCATCCCCTTCACTCCATCCCCACCCACCTTTCCCTTCCACCACCACCATCTCCATGCACCTCCGCCCTGGGAATGGTGCTCTCCTCCTCCTCCTCCTCCTCCTCCTCCTCCTCCTCCTCCTCCTCCTCCTCCTCCTCCTCCTCCTCCACCTCCTCCTCCACCTCCTCGACTCCCAAAAAGATTCCCTCCATGATTTTTGCACTCGAGAAAACTCCCCGGGTTGTTGTGGGCAAGAGGCGATATTTACCGTCCTGGGGGAGGCAAAAGTTTAGCCTCCTTCTCCCGGGATCCCTGGCAAGAAAATCCGTGATGCTTTCCGGGGTCGTTGTTTACTTAATTGTGAAGAGGAGGCGAGGTGAGGCCCCCAGCTTGTATGTATGTATGTATATAAATGTATGTATGTATGTGTGTGTACGTACGAGTATGTTTGTTTGTGGTGTATACGAGTGAATTATTATGTCAAAAGAGAGAGGAGATTATTTTGAGACCCCCAGGTTGTGTTTACGTATAATTATATTCTGTATGTGTATATTCTGTATGTGTGTGGTGTGTATTATCATCTTGTCAAAAGTGAGACGAGAGGTGAGGCCGCCAACTTGTATGTATAGGTATGTAGGTATATAATGTATGTGTACGTATAGGAGTATGTGTGGTGTGTGTATTATCTTGTCAAAAGTGAGACGAGAGGTGTATGTAGGTATGTAGGTATATAATGTATGTGTACGTAGGAGTATGTGTGTGTGTGTATTATCTTGTCAAAAATGAGACGAGAGGTGTATGTAGGTATGTAGGTATATAATGTATGTGTACTTATAGGGGTATGTGTGTGGTTGTGTATTATCTTGTTAAAACAGAAAAGGGTATGGAAAGGTATATCTGCCTCACTTAATTTTGTAACATGCAAATAGTCCCTCATTTCTTTGTAACGAAGCTATAGAGGGTAAATCTAATTATTCCCTTACTTCACTCAGCTTTGTAAATTAAGGAAAGGTAAATGTATATATTGCTTTTCCCACAATATAATGTAATAGAAAAGTAAATCTAAATATTCCCCAAGCATGTCATTATTGTCTTTTAAATGAGATGGGACACAGAATATTTCACGTCTCATCTAGCCTCTATTTCTATCCTTCTCTATGGTCTTCTTTTATAACCAAGAAAGGAAAATATACACTCCTTCATGTTACCCAATCTTCTATACTCCTCCTCCTCCTCCTCCTCCTCCTCCTCCTCCTCCTCCTCCTCCTCCTCCTCCTCTTCCTCCTCCTCCTCCTCCTCCTCCTCCTCCTCCTCCTCCTCCTCCTCCTCCTCCTCCTCCTCCTCCTCTCCTCCTCCTCCTCCTCCTCCTCCTCCTCTTCCTCCTTTCTCTTTGCAGTATACCCACTCTCCTCTCAGCTCACACACCCAGACGTCTTTATTTTGTCTCCTTCCTCTTCCCATCTCACCCAGTCTTCATTGTCTCCTCTTCCACCTTCATCTTCCCAGCTCACCCAGTCTCCATTGTCTCCTCTTCCCAGTTCACCCAGTCTCCATTGTCTCCTCTTCCCAGTTCACCCAGTCTTCATTGTCTCCTCTTCCTCTTCCCAGTTCACCCAGTCTTCATTGTCTCCTCCTTCACCTTGACTCTTCCCAGCTCACCCAGTCTCCCCTTCTCTCAGCTCACCAGTCAGTGTCCTCATTTTTCCTCCACCTCCCACCTTCGATCCGTGAGATTATAACCTCTTATGTGTACAGTTGTGGTCAGGTATTCGTAGGCGCCCTCAGATTATCAACTCACCACTTATACCCTTCGAATGTATAAACGAGGAAGAAGTTGTCATTCACTAACGTTCTGTCGACATTTTGTGGATGCTAGATCGAGTAGGGCAAAGTACATACTCGAAAGAACCAGTAGGTCTGTTGCTGTTTGAATGTCATTTGTAAAAAGTTTAGTCATTTTGGCCAGCCTGGATATTATTCTTGTTCAAGCGTTGTGAATGAAGGTTGGTTGTGTGGGAGTAAGACTACATGCTGCATGATGGCTAAATGAAGGTCACATACTTCTCCAAACTGAGCTACAAAACAGACCATTCATGAGGGTATAATCTGTTTCTTGGTACAGGTTAATTGGAGGAATCGGTAACTTTACATTCACCCAAGGCTTTCCATACTTCCTTCCTCGAGCAAAACAGAATTATTTACATTTAATTAAGGGGGTAACACACTTTTGGCATATTGGAGTGCCTTGATTCCTCCAAAGTGTGCCAAGAAACAGGACCAGAAGAAAAAGAAAAAAAAAATAGTGGTGTTCTGTTGCTTAGAGTAGTTTGGAGGAATCATTTGCTCCAGATATACCAACACTATATTACCTCCTTAATGGCCAACCAACCAACCAACCAGCCAGCCAGCCTCGTAATATTGTGTCTGGTGAGCTGCATCAAGTTTATATCATTGTAATTAACTTTGTACGAGGGAAAATAAATATTACTCGTTGGTGAATTTGCCTACCTCTCCAAATAAGCATTCATTGTATATTCTCTCTTTTTTTTTTTTTTTTTTTTTTTTTTCTTTTTTTTTTTTTTTTCTTGTAGTTTATGTAATTGTAATAAAGTTTGATGAAAAATATATGTTACTTGCTGGTGAATTTGTTTAGCGCTCCAAAAAAACGTTCTTATGGGGATATTACACTTTTGGTATATTGAAGCTCTTTTATTCCTCCAAAGTATGTCAGTAAACAGGACCAGGGTGAGCATAAATATTGGTGGCCTGTTGCTTGGAATTGTTTGGTGAAATCAGTTGCTCCAGATTAATCAACACTTAAAAGACCCTGTGATTTTGTATGCATGGAATTGGAGGCTTCAGATTTCTCCTGACTATGCCACGAAACAAGCTCCTTCCATATAGAGGTGGTGTTTCGTGGCAATATTTGAAGGACTCATTTACCTCCAATTTTCTGACTACATCACAGGGTCCCTTAAAGATTGAGTGTCGTGGGTGGAGGTGGCCCCATTACAGACCCCCCCCACCCCCCCACCCACCCCAAGTCACTCACTACTGCATGAGTCAGCACCCAGGGTCACCCACCATTTCCCCCCCCCCATCTCTAACTCTCATTGACCCCTATCCCTACTGCTAGCCCCCTTTCCCCCTACCCCCTCCCTGACCCCATTCTCCTGTCCTTTCGCTCCCAGCCTCCACCCCTCCCTGTCTACTCCTCCCCCCCCCCCTATCTAACCCCTCATTGACCCCCATCCCGACTGCCAGCCCCATTGCCCCCAGCCTTCTCCATGTCCCCTCACTCTCAGCCCCCATTCCTCCCTGTCTACAACCCCCATCTAACCCCTCCTTGAACCCCATCATGCACTACTAACAGCCTCCTAGCCCCCTGTCCCCTCAGTCGCATCATCCAGTCCCCTTTCTCCTGTCCCCTCGTTTCCATCTGACCCCCTCTCACCCCCCACGGCCCCCCTGCCTCCCTCCCTTCCCTTCGCCCCTCGCCCCCTCCTGCTCCCCCTTCGCCCCATTCTGCCCCTCTCACCCCCCACTGCCCTCTCTCACCCCCCACTGCCCTCTCTCACCCCCCACGGCCCCCCTGCCTCCCTGCCCCCCTCCCTTCCCTTCGCCCCCTCCTGCCCCCCCCTCCCCTTCGCCCCCCCCTGCCCCCCCCCCCACACACACACCCACCGGAGAAATACATGATGACTGCCAGCCGACTGCATG
>JAWQEG010007227.1:7500-26727 GCA_033782935.1 Petrolisthes cinctipes
AATAAATGAATAAATAAATGAATAAATAAATAAATATATACCGTAAATAAAATATAAATAATGATAATAATAAAAAAAATGTCATTCCCCTTAAGACGACTGGAGGACATCATTAGGTTTCCTCAATCAGGATGCAAAGTGCCTTGTGGACGCACGTTGCTGCCTTCTTGTTTAGTCCCAACGTGAAATTTACGCGTCTGTTTGTGTGGTTCCTGTTCACTCGACCAACAACACAACACACACACGAAGAAGGCAAGTGTGTTTGTTGTGTACAGTCGGGGATGAAAATATTTACCTTACGTTCCATTCATACGAGAGAGAGAGAGAGAGAGAGAGAGAGAGAGAGAGAGAGAGAGAGAGAGAGAATTGAAGTTACATCTACACATACGAGAGAGAGAGAGAGAGAGAGAGAGAGAGAGAGAGAGAGAGAGAGAGAGAGAGAGAGAGAGAGATTTATAATATACTAACAACCTTTTCGGTACCATTATCTATTATATAAGCAATTACGTGTTATTATTATTATTATTATTATTATTATTATTATTATTATTATTAACACCAGACAGTTTTGTAGCTTTGCCTTCCTTCTGACTCGTGTTGGGTGAGTGTGTGTGGTCATGATGTTCACAGTGACTGAGTGGTATTCCTAGAAGGTCGACCACAAATACTGTATGTATATCCTCCTTCTCAGCAGAAATAAATAGTTAGGACATTCTCTTACCTCACCAACAATACACGAAATGGGAATAGGAAAACTTTTGCTCTGACGTGTGTGTGTGTGTGTGTGTGTGTGTGTGTGTGTGTGTGTGTGTGTGTGTTACCTTTTGACAGCTGGGTTTGCTGGTGATATATTAAGGACCTTGTGATCTTGTGTGAAAATTGGAGGCTTATGATTCCTTCTGACCATGCCACGAAACAAGCTCCTTCAATATAGGTGCATGGTGTTTCGTGGCCATATTTGAAGGACTCATTTACCTCCAATATTCTGACTACATCACAGGGTCCCTTAATGTCTGACGTTAGTTGAGGTATCTTATCTAACTTTCGGACAGTTGCTTATGGGTTGCACATATACTTAACCACTTTTACATTCACATATAGGATAATTCAGATAAATGCTTTATAATTATATTGCTGATTCTGAGCCATAACTGTATCATTAATTATTGTTATGTAAACTTTTAGAAATCATGTTCTGACATATATTATTAGTTTTAATTACTTCAATTTGGGGTAAACTGTATTTTATCTCTACAGTTATTGCAGAGTTTACTAGTGAAACAATTTTTCTGTATATCATCCAATCAAATAGGAAAGGTTCGAGCCAAAGACGAGTGATATTTAGTTGAGTGAGGAGAGTCTAGAGGAGCCGTGTATAGTTGACAGTACCACCCGTTAATCAGTGACTTGGATAAATGTTTATATTTGTGTTGTCAGTACCTACACACACATACACACACACACCACCGTCACTGGCTATAGTACAAATCAAGGTAAAGATAGCTACGACGCATGTATTTACCAAGGTACAGATAATTTGGTACCACCATGACGAGTACAAAATTTGTTACAAACGTGAAACTACAAGGATTATAGGAATGTTGTAAGGGATTGAGGAATTTAAATACTGGCAACGACAGTAACACATTACACAACGAAATTTTTCCATTAAGAGATGAAGGACACTTTGGGAACAGTGATATTTTTGTCCACACCAATCTTATCTCCGTCGGCGCTTCTGGCGAAATATACGATATCAGTAATACACTCATTTGAGTAATAAAAGGCTTATAGATAAAGCAGCGAACGGCAACTCGGCATCCTGCCAGACTGTGTAAGGAGTAAGGACTGGGGTTGGGATAGTGGTGGTGGTGGTGGTGGTCACACTACCAGTATTTTGTCGGTCCTTAGATCGAAGTAAGGATTCCTCCATCCTTCAAATTAGTGAAGGCCTAGAATCGAGACTATGCAAGTTTGATATTATAAGATAAGATTAAAAAAAACGAAGGGAAAACGTGGTATCGTAAGAGATGCGTGTGTAACCTTGGTGTGTAAAGCTGGAAGTCCCGCCACCACAATCCACGTACAGTCACTCTTACCACCCCACCACCACCACCACTGCAAAACACCGCTCACCACGCCTTTCCTAGCCACTCTTTCTGTTCCATTGGTGTCGTCATGGGGAGAAAAAGCCCCCGTGTTGCTTGGAAGGTTAGTGCGTGAGTGTGTCGACGAGTGTAAGTGAATATTATCACCCACAAAACACAGGAGACCAACAAGAGGCAAGAGGAATTAAGACAGTGACGACGAAAGGATTGAGGTACCTGGCAACTACAACAACATAACATCAACCGTGGCGCCATTACTAACACTTGACCTCCCCCTGGTTCTATCACATTAAGGTAAGTGTCATTCATGCATTCCACCTCTTGTCAGCATCTCATCCATGACTCTTGAAACGTGAATAGTGAAGTCAAGGTTAGTTAGTCATGCAGGTCCAATTCGAGTTATGCAGTGTGGTGAGATGTGGCACCTCTGCATAGGGGAGTGGGGTGTGTGTATGTGTATGTGTGTGTGTGTGTGTGTGTGTGTGTTATGACAGGGAGAGAGGAGACTGGGAGGCACCAGGGTAGGTATGGTACTAGTAGGTAGGACTAGTAGGATCTTGGACTAGTAGTAGAGGGGGAGGAGGGAAGTACTATCACCAGGCTAGACAGACATAACTTTTGAGTGTGTGTTGCATCAGCTTACCAAGGAGTCTGCTGGCCCTTCCTCGAGTTATTAAATATTATTATTATTATTATTCTCTGACTCAGCACACGAGATATCATTGGTATAGATCAGTTCCAGTTGCTTACTTGTAATTTAACGCTAATCATAACTACTAAATTAGGGTCAAAGCTTCGTATAGACATAGGATACTTGAATTGTTTAGGCCTACCAATATAATTATGAACTGTCTCTTATGGCTTCCTAGGGAGTCTGTCTAACTCTTGATAAACAGTAAATAATATAATGCATCAGAAGGGTTGGGTTCTTCTTCGCCACGTGGTTTTGTGATACGAGTTGCCTTGATTCTAGAAGAGTAGTATTGACTTTTGTGATAATATTTGGTAAAAATCCGACAAGACTAAAATTAACTTTAACAATGTCTGTCTGAAGATGGACACTGAATAAAACGTTAGTTGGTCAGTGAGATGATGATATAATGTGATAGTTGTGAGATGATGATATAATGTAATAGCTGGAATGAACACAACTATTTATTAACTGTTGCCTGTTGCCTTTGCTACACGTGGACTTTACTATTCCAATAATAATAATAACAACATACAATGACATATTTTGAAGTCATGATAATCTTTCTTGTTAATTTACACATACAGTAAGGCCGTAGTCGCACTGATATCACGAGGACAGACGCGGGAAGACGAGATATATCAAATCATAATAATTATTGTAATAGTAAAACGTTTGGCACTCACTTCCTGCCATTGTTGTCAAGTCAAAGATTTACAGTGATGGAATACACTCCCTCTCTTCAACCCCCTCCTGCCAACTGTCCATCCCTCCTTACTGTGTGACCTTGGGATAACCTGACAAAAGTGTACAGTCACCAGCACTAATAAGTATTCAGGTGTGCTTTGAATACCTAGAGGCAGTAAATAAATGCACAATAAGATCTCCATTGTACAGTCACGAGCACTAATAAATATTCAGGTGTGCTTCGAATACCTAGAGGCAGTAGATATATGCACAATAAGATCTCCATTGTACAGTCACGAGCACTAATAAGCATTCAGGTGTGCTTCGAATACCTAGAGGCAGTAGATATATGCACAATAAGATCTCCATTGGAATTAGTTCAAAGAGAATTGGACTGTTCAAAGCTTAAACCAATCCTGTGTACATATTAGTGCGCTTGACTGTACATGGGATACGTAATTACTGTACTTGCATACGTTTGACAATATGATAAGTTGTTCTTTCACTCGTGGTGGTCAGAAACTCGTCATATAAAATACATATGCACAAGTGTAAGAGAATATGAATGTATTATATATAAATTATTTCGTGCGTATCGAAACGTAATTTAAATCATCATAATATCCAGCAGATTTATTTCGCCTGTCGCTGGCTGTCAGTCGTAGCTCGTGGTAAAACCTTTAATTAAGGGGATAGTATACTTCAGAAATATTGGAGCGCCTTTGATTCCTCCAATGTATGCCATGAAAAACAGGACTAGATGAACAAAAATAATGGGGGATTGTTGCTTGGAATAGTTTGGAAGCATAAGTTGCACGTGGAAATAATTACTCATAACATTATTCACCTTTTTTTCATGGAGTAAATTCGGAGCAACTGATTCCTCCAATATATTTCAAGCAACAGGTCACACATGTTTTCTGTTCATATGGTGGTCCTGTTTCCTGGCATACTTTGGAGGAATCAAAACACTCCAGTATACCAAAAAAAAAAAAAAAAAAAAAAAAAAAAAAAAAAAAAATGTATATACAATCCCCTTAATTAAGAATGAGGGTATAAACAGAAAAAAAAAAATGGCTGACTATATCATACATTCTGACCTCGACTGTACTACATGTATGATAATAGATGAAATAAACTATGAGGTTATGCAGAGGAGGTAAGGATCCCTGTGATGAAGGCAGTCAGAAAGTTGAAGAAGGTAAACGAGTCCTTCAAATATTGCCACGAAACACACACACACACCTATAGGGAAGGACCGTGTTTCGTAGCATAGTCAGGGAGGAATCAGAAGCCACCACCAACCAATTCTCATACACGATCACAGGGTCCTTAATTCAATATCAGGAAATAATAATAATAATAATAATAATAATAATAATCTGATTCTTTAATACTGTCACCAAGGAGAAACACAGATGAATTGCCATTAGGTTTTCGTAATGCACCGAATTAAAGGGACAAATTGGTGGATTCATTTATTTTCCCAATAGTAATTACTGCTGCTATTTTCGTCTGTCTATCTGTTGTTGCTGTTATCATTTTTTCTTCTTTTTTGTGTGTGTTTTCTTTTCTTTTCTTTTTTTCTCATCAACATCACTCCTGTTGTTGTTGTTGTTGTTGTTTTTGTTATTTTTGTTTTTGATGTTGTGGTTGTTGTTTTTGTGTTGTGGTTGTTGTTATTGTTGTGGTTTTTGATGTTGTTGTTGTTGTAGTTGTTGTGGTTGTTGTTTTTTATGTTGTGGTTTTATGGTTGTTTATATTGTGGTTTTTGTTGTAGTTGTTGTTATTGTTGTAGTTGTAGTTTAGAGTGTGGTTACTGTTGAATATGCTCCTGTTATTGTCGTGTTTACTGTTGTTCTGTTATCTACGTATCCATTATTACTGTTGTTTCTGTTTTTTTCGTCATTGCTGTTGATTTTGCTATAATTTTTTTTCTAGGTTTATCATAGTTTGTCGTCTAGTTAATACTCGTTTTCTATGACATCTTATCTTTAGTCTCTCTCTCTCTCTCTCTCTCTCTCTCTCTCTCTCTCTCTCTCTCTCTCTCTTTTGGTACATACATTGGAGTGCCTTGATTCCTCCAAAGTATGTCAGGAAACAGGAGCAGATTAACAAAAATAATATTGGTGGTCTGTTGCTTGTATTAGTTTTGAGGAATCAGTCAGTCAGTTGTTCCAGGTTTAACAACAGTACTTCACCCTTAAGGTTTATTTATAACATTATATTTATTTTATTATTTTTCATTTTTTTTTTTTTTTTTTTTTTTTTTTTCCACATTGACCTTACAACTAACACAGGTTTCTACATTACAGTGAGGGTGTTGAGACGAACGATGGCTTCCCGTCTGCATGAGTGGTGAGATGATGATGATGACTACAATAATTCGTTCGAGATGCCTGGGAACGTGAAGAGCAGTAGCTGTGTTCCCTTCCAACTGTGTAACCTAAACATGCACATAAATCAAGGATAAAGTGTAAACGAGAAGTGACCGTGTGATATCAAGTGGAAAGTGGTCGATTTTTAAACATGCACATCAAGGATAGTGTCAACAGAGAAGTGACCGTGTGATATCAAGTGGAAAGTGACCGAGATTACTGTCTTGAGAGATAATATAATACTCGAGATATGATAATATTACTGATAACACATGACCCAACTAAGTGATAATTATACTAAGTGAGACATTCATTATCTTCGTAAATATTATCGATAACATGATATATTTTTTTTTTATGTACATTTATGCAAAGCCAAATGAAGAAAAGAATATAATGCAAGATCATATTAAGCAAATTGTTTGGTTGTGGTGAAGCTTGTCCTAAAAAAAAAAAAAAAGTTATATATAATTTTATTGACATTTAGGTTTGTCATTCTTTGTATATATGAAATGATGTTCGTACAAAGTGTTTATGTTATGCCAGGGATCAAAGACAAAATTATACTGTGTAGGTTTATGGAACACGTGTAATGATTCAGGTCTGGAACAGTAGAGCCAAGATTCCAGGTTTTATTATAACACTGCGTTTTTTTTTTTTCTTTTCTTTTTTCTAAATTGTAATGTCTTTCAGGAAGAACTATTTTTGCACTGATGGTTCAATTATGAAGTGATTTTTGTAATGTAGTCTTGAGATTTGGTAATGCATCATATGAATAATGATATATTCCAGCATTTGTTAGTGTTTATCAAAAAATTTATGTCCAGAGTCGAAAAGTAACGATAAAGTCAGCTTTGCTATTAAACCAGTAATGAATTGGGTATAAATCAATCTGGAAAATCAAAATCATGCATCCAGAATACACATACAATTCTACAATTTAAGTGGAAATTTTTAAAAGAAAGCCCAAATGTCCAAAGTAGAAACATAAGACAAATTGAAGTCAGTTTTTCTAGTGATTCTCTCTATGAAGTATGTGTAAGTAATGTTCTCTGGTGAAAGGAAATTATTTATCCATCCAAAGTAATTATTAATCTCTCATATCCTGTGACGCTGTTTTTCAAGATGGGAACAGTAACGCCGGTGACCTCTCGCGTTGGTTACACAGCCGAGGACATCAACTTCGGGCGTTTGTTCAAGGCTGCCACACAGACCAGCAAGAAACTACTGAAGGAGGTATTAGTGATGATGATGTACCGTGTCACCGTGTCTGTGGTTTCCGTTTTACCAACCACTGTTGCTGAGTTCTGTTTCCAGTTCCTTTTGTGGTCGAAAACAAAATTCCGTGATAATTTCAAGAATGAGGAGAGGACGACACTGAAGCAGCCCATCGAGTGTGCTGACTTTGATGTGTCTCTCCTCACCAAAATGATTCACAAGTTCTTCCCTGATATGGGTCTGCCTGAGTCCTTCTCCAGGGCGGTGCGAGACCTGAAGAATGTGAGAAATAGAGTTTGCCATCAACACGAGATTTTGGACGAAGCTCAGCTCAGAGCCAATTTAGAAGATCTGAAAAAAATCTTTGACGACGTACTCCAGGAAACAGCTGAATTTTTCTCGATTAAACTACAAGATATGCAGCGACATTACAAACATGAAATTGATGAGATCTTAAACTCACCTCTGGAAGCTGACTCCTCCGTTTACTTTGAAAATGTGGAAAAATTCAGGGTGGACCTTGTAGGGCAATTCCTCACTTTGGGAAGGAAAGAGGTAATGAAATTGTACATAAAGCTGAGAACACTGCATCCTTTTACATGGATGAGTGATGAGCGCTTCCCAGAGATGACTGTTGACAAGATCTTCACCCCACTCAACATTATGGAGAAGTGCAGAGCTGTGGGTGTGACCTCGATACTTACAACAGAGAGTATTGATGAAGAAACTGACTCCCCCACTGGTATACTTCCTTCGGTACTTATACTGAGCGGAGTGGCTGGCTGTGGGAAGACCTCACTGTGTAAATATTTGATTCATGATTGGAGACTTGGCCATGGAGCCGTGGACACTCTAAGATCTGTGGACATATTGCTCTTTATTGAGTTGAGGAACGTTACCAGTGGCACCCTGGTGTCTTACATGAGTAACAAATTGCTGCCAGAGACCTGCAGACAGTTTGAAGAGAAAGACATAATTCGGACACTGAGAAAGATTAGTGTTTTGTATGTAATTGATGGGATGGACGAGGCGACCCCAGAAGGCAAGCAACTGGTCAATGATGTGTTCAGTATCCTTGGAACCTCCCGTGCCATCATTACTACCCGACCCGAGTACTCATTCACTGTGACCCAGATGGCAGCCAGACATCACCTCACTCACATGACACTCACTAACAAAGGGTTTTCTTCCAGTGGTATAATGAACTATGCTTCACAGGTGTTTGCCGCCCTTGAACCAGACGCTCACAAACGTCACCAACAGGAATGCGAGTTCCTTAAATTTTTGCGAACATCAGGTGCAGGTCTTGGTGATCATCTCAAGCTTCCTCTGACAGTGGCTTTGCTCATTTGTCTGTGGAAATACGACAGACAGACAATCACGAGAGTGAATACTGCTACCAAACTCTACAACGAAATATTTCGATTGTGCTCTACAAAGTTGGTTGCACGACTTCAGAGTAATTCAGTATATCATCAGCTGGAACTCGAAAGTTTTGCATCTGACTGGATACTTGCATTAGGTCGGGAAGCCTATGAGATGCTGGAAAAAAGTGAATTTATTATGAGTGAGGCATGTCGGAGAAAGCTTGCTTCCATGTGTTCAAGTCTCCATATTGACAGTATCCAGATCTTCTCTGCCTTTCTCATGTGTGAGGTGAAGGAAAGCTTCTTTGGCATTACCTACGAGTTTTCATTCCTTCACAAGAGCCAGATGGAGTACTTGGCTGCCCTTCACATCGCCAATGAACTGACAAAAGAGTCTCCAATTGAGGTATCAATGATTGATGATATTCAGAATCTAAAGATCTTCAGTGATGTCTTCACGGACAGCAATATTACGTTTGGATCCTCGCGAGCCGGAAGGCGTTCCCCAATACGGTCACGCAAGTGGATCAACACATTGACCTTTGTTATTGGTCATATGTGTATGAACAATTCCAAACACAAGGCCATTGAAGAGGTAACCAATAAGTTGTTTGAGTCTTATGCATTCGGCTGTGAACCAGAAACTCTCTGGTGGTTGGTGCAGGAGTCTGATAATCACCCATATATCTGTCAGAAGGCTGGGGATTCCATAGGGAAGAAGTTCGTGTGGCGACCAGACACAATTGAACTCTGTGATGTCACCAGTCCAACATTCCAGTTGATGTGTCGTACAAGCTTCATTCCAACGGATGCTGTAATAAGGGTTGTGGGTAACCTGCAATGTGTAAAAGTGTTGGCGGAAGATGGCAAAGTGGAACAACGCTGCTATGATAATATCAAACCAATCCTCGAACGTCTTTCATCTATGCCCACTGTTCATGTGATTCTTAAGTGTGATCAGCACTACTATGACTGGGGTAACCCTGACACCACAGACCAACTCCTTTTGAAACTGTTACCAAAAGGAAATCTGTCAAACCTTTTAGGACATGTTGGTGAGAAGGGAGCTGCTGCCTTATCTGCCGTAAAGAATATCAGTGAAATATTAGTCCGAGTATCTGAACCGGCTGCCATTCACGCCTTGGCCAAAACATTTAAAACTATCTGTGATAATGTGAGTGTCTTGGCAATACGACTTGACATGACCCCGTCTGTGCCTCCCTCTGCTCTGACAGCCATAAATGCCAAAACGTTTGTCCTTGTCATGCGCCACATCGATGACGGGAATGTGTCCTGGGCAGCTCACATTGTCGCTACTCTCAGTCATTCCTACCAGCAGATCGACCTTATGGCTTCATCCATTACACTCTCAGGTGCTAAAAAATTTATCAAGCAACTCAATAAAGATAAAATAAAAATTAAGGAGAGCCTCACTGTTCGTTCCACTCATCATCTGGATGAGAGTGAGTATAAAGAACTGGGGGAAAAAATCGAGTGTTCCCTTCACTGGTGGAGCTAAACACCAGAACACGCAGTAGATAAACACACTACAAATTATACATCAATTGAGGAGGACCTTAATTGATGGCGCTTCCTTCTTGTGTCATCTTCAAATCAAAGTTACAAATCAAGGATATTAATTTTCTGTCTTCCTTAGGCCACATGTGTGAGGCAAGATGAGATACGTTGTCAATATTGCCTCTTTCTCAAAATCAATGTTGTCCACATTCCACCACATTTAACAACACATGCAATACAAGTCACAATTAATTAATGTTATAACGAGGAATAGAAGATAGGCTCCGTTTAACGCGTATGGAATAATCGTACAAGTCAGCATTATACCCTCGCCCCTGACCTCTTATTTATATTCCTTAAAAATTATATATACAGTGTATGTATAAAAAAATAAACACAAAACTATTATTTCCATGTGTGTGTGTGTGTATGTGACCAGTGAGAATGTTCTGAGCCAATTTTTTAGCATCATGCATACAGTACTCCCTGTGGTTGATTACCTTAATGGGGTTAGTATCCTTTTGGTACATTGGAGTGCCTTCATTCCTCTAAAGCATGCCAGGAACCAGCTGGACCAGATGGGCAAATATAATGGTGTCCTGTTGCTTGGAATAAGTTTTGGAGGAATCAGTTGCTTCAGATATTCAACACTATACTGTCCCCTAATTTATGTTGTTGTGCTCCAGATAGTCTTGTAGCAGTGGGTCACATTCAAGAACATTCATGCATACGATGGCGTGGTAGTGGTACGTACGATGGCTCCATAGACAAACAAACAAGAGACCCGTCGTATATACCTATGCCACCACGCCATCGACAATACCATGGATGTTCTTGCATATAAGGCCCAGTTAGCACCGTGGGTCGATTCCACAGTGGTTGGTATTGGTTTGTAAGCACGCAAACGTAACAATGTTAGCCGTGTAAATGTCTTATGGGTGAAGTATTTAATGAATTTGGTGAGTAAACTATACAGTGATCATCATTATCTAACTGTTGGATAGATTTTGTGAATGTGGATACTCAGCTTTTGGAATATAATGAAGCCTTACAGGTGTGGTTAGTTGGGAAGCTAACAAACCAATACCACTGTGGAATCGACCCCGTATCTCCTAATCTGTTTTGGTATATGGATGGATCACCTACGGGTATATTTATTATGGTACTGGGTTGTTGAATTGATATATTAACTTTTTTTTCTATTTCTATTTCTACCAATAAGAGAGAGATCTGATTATTGGGATGAAGTTGGGGTCGTAAAGTGTTGGTAAATCTGGAGCTACTGATTCTTCAAAACT
Organism: Petrolisthes cinctipes; assembly: GCA_033782935.1. NCBI lineage: Eukaryota > Metazoa > Arthropoda > Malacostraca > Decapoda > Porcellanidae > Petrolisthes > Petrolisthes cinctipes. The sequence goes on from JAWQEG010007227.1 coordinate 18,766, forward strand.
ATTCTGAACAACAGGAACACCATTATTATTGTTATTAATTCTATACGTTCTGTGTTCGGGCATACTTTGGAGGAATCAAGGCTCTCTAATGTGTACCAAAAGTATATTATAGCCTACTATTCCCTAAAATGAAGTTATTGATATTGAAAGTGACTATGAAAAGTGACTATGGAAAAAAAGAAAATGGTTATAGTTTATTTAGCTCAGTGTAATATAATACTGATGTGCTATAATAAAAAAGCTATATAATTTATCAGGTGAACGTGGTTATAGGATGCTAAACGTAATTATCATAGCCATGCACGAGCTGTCCATACAATTTGACATGCCATATTTTATCTCGCGTGAAAAAGTGCATTTAGAACGGTAGACGCAATCATCGCTATGCAAAGTCTGTGTCTATATATAAAATACTGATATGCCATTATTTATTTATCATGGTGCTGCATGGGTTGGAAGTATTATTAATTAAGGACCCTGTGATCGTGTATGAAAATTGAAGGCTCCTGCTGATTCCACCTGACCATGCCACGAAACAAAAACAAAAAATTCCTTCCAAATAGATAGATAGATAGTGTTTCGTGGCTAAATTTGAAGGCCTCATTTATCTCCTGTTGTGGGAAGATTGGAGCACACATAGCCCTCCAAACTCCATCATAAAACACGTCATCTCTACAGTCTTATACGTGGAGGGATTTTGTTGCTTGGGATGGCTTGGAGGAATCAAAGCCTCCGAATTTCCCACTGCAGGTTACTTACTTCCTTTAAAATCATACTAAAGTTGTGCCAATTAATTAATGCTTGTAGGTCTTTGAAGGGTAATGATGTATTTATTGTATGTATGGAAGTGATGCAATGTTCTGCTGATCTGAGAGGTATTAAACTGTATAAAAAAATCTACATGTGTTTTAAAGCAAACCACTAATGTTATGGAAGTAATAATTTTTGTAGCTAGATTGAAGGAGTAGCAGTTGATTTGAGAGGTAATGATTAAACTGTATAAAAATCTACATGTGTTTTAAAGCAATCCACTAATATTATGGGAGTAATTATTTTTGTGGCTAGACTGAAGGAATAGCAGTTGATTTGAGAGGCAATTATTAAACTGTATAAAAAAAAATCTACATGTGTTTTAAAGCAATCCAAGAAAGAGCTAGTCTACAGGGTCTTTCAGTACTAGGGCTATCTTCTCTCTTATCCTTAAATCTTATATACTCTGCTCTGTTTGAATCCTGAAGTGCCAAACCTGAGCATGATAACAGAGTAAATGTATTGTGTTAAAAGTTCACATATTATTTATTGATATATCTATTGGAGAGGCAGTGAGCGTCCCAAGGCTTTTAGAGTGACGGATTATCGGAAAGAGATTTAGTTACTGAGGTGTGTGTGTGTATAAGAGAGAGAGGAGAGAAGAGAAAGGAGGTGTGTGTGTGTGAGAGAGAGAATGTGTGCGTGTGTGTGTGTGAGAGAGAGAGAGAGAGAATGTGTGTGCGTGTGTGAGTTAAGAGACAGACAAGAGAAAGGTGTGTGTGTCTTTGTATGTATTTATGTATGTGTGTGTGAGAGAGAGAGAGAGAATGTGTGTGCGTGTGTTAAAAGACAGACAAGAGAAAGGTGTGTGTGTGTGTGTCTTTGCATGTATTTATGTATGTGTGTGTGTGTGTGTGAGAGAGAGAATGTGTGTGCGTGTGTTAAGAGAAAGACGAGAGAAAGGTGTGAGAGGGAGAGAGAGGGAGGGTGAATGAGTGTAAAGAGACAGATGAGAGACAGGTGCGAGTGTGTGTGATTGACAAATGCCAAAACAAACAAAAATATGATGGACTGATGAAAGGTAATTAACAGATGCATAAAAAAAAAACATCCATTTATCTTATCAGTCAACTAACTATATTACTTTTTTTTTTTTTTTTTTTTTTTTTTTCCAATTAATGATGATCTACGTAACTTAAGGTGGTAATTATTCTTTTTTGGTACATTGGAGTGCCTTGATTCCTCCAAAGTATGCCAGGAAACAGGACCAGAAGAGCAAAAATAATGGTGTTCTGTTGCTTGGATTAGTTTGGAGGATTCAGTTACTCGGAGGGAATGTATAGTATTTTTTTTTTAACTTCTACTTAAATTCAGAATCGTTTATAATTTTATATTGAGGGTAGCATAGTCACCTTCACTTATCGTACACACACACACACACACACACACACACACACACACGTACACTTCTCCACATGCACCTCACACACACACACACACACCTCACACACACATACACGTACACTAACATCTCCACATGCACCTCACACACACACACACACACACACACACACGTACACTAACTTCTCCACATGCACCTCACACACACACACACACACACACACACGTACACTAACATCTCCACATGCACCTCACACACACACGTACACTTCTCCACATGCACCTCACACACACACACACGTACACTAACATCTCCACACACACACACTTTTCCACATGCACCTCACATACACACACTCTAATCACTCTATAATTACATCACCTTAATTAATAACCATTACGAAGAAGTCGATATTAGTTAAGTCCCAATACCCAAACCATTTCCTCAATCCAGATTTTTTATATTTTTCTTTCGACGCTCACAACCACAACATCAACAACCACCACCACCTGCTGACTACTATTATTATGAAGGGCCAGGAGGAGGACAGACAGACAGTGATTTCTACAGTAGAGTGTGTGCAATAAACAGTCACTCCCTCACTTTGGGTTTGGGTGGGCTGCTGATGGGAAAACTTTAGTGTAGTTACTCTTCCTGCACACATCACCACCAACACCACTACCTGTTTTCTGTGGTTACGTGTTGTTGCTGTGAGAGAGAGAGAGAGAGAGAGAGAGAGAGAGAGAGAGAGAGAGAGAGAGAGAGAGAGAGAGAGAGAGAGGGAGAGAGAGAGAGTGTGTGGAGAAAAGGGAATAAAGGAGAGGAGAATGGGAAGGGGGGAGGAAAGGAAAACAGATCATAGGGTAGGAATTATTATTTACTGAAAGGAGTAAGTAAGGGAAGGAAAACTATGGATTGAAGGAGTGGATAGAGAAGGAGTGGAAATAGAAGGATATAGAAGGAGAAATGAAGGATGGGAAGGAGGGATGAGCCGGAAGGAATGGAGGGAGTGAGTGTAGGATGGGAAAAAAGTGAGAAGAGTGGGGTGAGGATGACGACAGTGGTGGTGGTGGTGGAGGAAAGAAAGGAAGGAATGAAGGAAAGGAAAGGGATAATGTTAAAAGTTAAATTAGAACCTGTTGAAGGAGAGAGAGAGAGAGAGAGAGAGAGAGAGAGAGAGAGAGAGAGAGAGGAGAGAGAGAGAGAGAGACCCCATCATCTCATTCTATCAACATTTCTTACTTCTCTCTCTCTCTCTCTCTCTATCTCTCTCTCTCTCTCTCTCTCTCTCTCTCTCACACACACACACACACAGCAACAGCACGTAACCACAGAAACGTTACACATTTTCTCTCTCTCTCTCTCTCTCTCTCTCTCTCTCTCTCTCTCTCTCTCTCTCTCTCTCTCATTCCCCTTGTGTAACCCACCCTCGTTTTCCTCCTTCAATCCTCCCTCAAAAAAAAAAAAAAAAAAATGGCACCGTAAGAAAAAATGAAAACATCGGAGAGCCTCATTTGGGCATTGAGGAAGCGAGGCGACTATTAGCGAGGGTTCACTTTGGGATGCTGGAAGGAGGAGGCTGGGTTAATTAGGGCTAAAGTGAGGCTTAATGAGAGGCTGGGTGGGTGAGGAAGGATTGCGTTTGAGATGCCTGTTAGAGAGAGAGAGAGAGAGAGAGAGAGAGGAGAGAGAGAGAGAGAGTGAGAGAGAGAGAGAGAGAGAGACCCATCATCTCATTCTATCAAAATTTCTTACATCTCTTCCCCTCTCTCTCTCTCTCTCTCTCTCTCTCTCTCTCTCCTCTTGTTGTTGTTGTTGTTGTTGTTGGGAGTGAGGAGAGGAGTTGTGCTTGGAATGAGTTGGGATTGCATGTTGTAAGTTATATATAATGCATGTGGTTGTTTTTATTTTTTGTTCTTCTCCTCTTCTTTTTTTTTATTCCTCCTCCTCCTCCTCCTCTTCATATTTCTTCTTCCATTCTTTCACTACTGGTACCTCTTTTTCTTCCTCCTCCTTCTCCTCTTCTTTCCCCTCTCCTTAATCTTCTTCCTATTCTTCTTATTTATCATCCCTCTGCCCTTCTTACAATCATCATCATCACACACACACACACACACACACACATAGACCACTCCTACTGTACAGACAAGAGGTTACTGTGTATAAATCGTAAATAAACTACGAGTATATATACACCTTGCTTTCTCTTCCTGCCACCTGAAGACTCATAATAATAATCTCGTCACTCCTGTGCATGGTTTGCCTGGGAAAGAAGCGACAACAACACTCTATCATACCACGCTCATAGTTTTAATTAAGGACCCTGTGATCGTGTATGAAAAATTGGATCCAGGCTTCTGATTCCTTCTGACCATGCCACGAAACAACAAGCTCTTTCCATATAGGTGTGTGTGTTTCGGGGCAATTTTTGAAGGACTCATTTACCTTCAATTTTTTTCTGACTACATCACAGGGTCACTTAAATAGGAGGTGTGTATATATAGTACAGTGTTGTTGGTGGTTAATCTGAAGCAACTGATTCCACCAAACTACTACTTGCAATTTGCAGGATACTATTATGTTGATTCATTCATTGGTTCTGTATCCTGACATACTTTGGAGGAATGAAGGTACTCCAGTGTACTAAAAAGTATATTACCCACTTAAGGACTCCCGTGTTGTAGTGAGAAAATTGTAGGTTAGTGAGTCCTTTAAACATTGCCACGAAACACCACCACCTATATTGAAGGAGTTTGTTTCGTGGCACAGTCAGGAGGAATCAGAAGCCACCAACCAAGTCTCACACACGATCACAGGGTCCTTTAATTAAGAGGGAAGTTTTGTGTTAGAAAATCTGGAGCAACTGAATCCTCCAAACTATTCCAAGCAACAGAACACCATTATTTTTGTTAACTTGGGTCTGTTTCCTAGCATACTTTGGAGGAATCAAGACACTCCAATGTACCAAAAAAGAATTACCACCTTAAGAGTAGTTGTCCCGGCCATTTACTAAATAAATGACTTCTACTTTTCTCAACAAACTTCATGAAGGGTAAGGTAGGTAGGAATACTGAGTCCTCCAAGCTATGCCACAAAACAGACACCACCCAGTGATAATGTTGATAGATTTCGTTTCGTGGAGCAGTTTGGAGACCTCGAATTCCTTATAAATTATTCCGAATCTACTCTATCTTGTACTCCTTTGCCACCACCAACACCAACACCAACACCAACACCAACACATCAACAAACTTTGATAGAAAAACTTTGCGTAAGAGGCTTGTGTAGTGCCTCTTCCCTCCCCTCCAACCCCAACCCTAACCCCAACCAACCCTCACTCTCGCCCTTACCCACACACACACACACACACACACATCCCTCACCCTTACCCACACACACACACACACACACACACACACATCCCTCACCCTTACCCCCCCCCCCCACACACACACACCCCTCATCCTTACCCACACACATCCCCACCCCAACCCTCACTCTTACCCACACCCTCACCCTTACACACACACCCTCACACCCACACCCACACACCCCCATCCCTCACTCTTACCCACACACCCACACCTACCCCCATCCCTCGCCCTTACCCACACACATCCCCACCCCACCCTAACCCTTACCCACACACCCTCACCCTTACACACACACACACCCACCCTTACCCACACACCCACCCCCATCCCTCACCTTTACTCACACCCAACACCCACTCACCCTTACCCACTCACTCACACCTAACACCCACACCCACACCCAACCCCCACCACCCACACCCAACACCCACACACCCACCCACTCCCTATCTATTCCCACTCTGTGATAAAATAAAATTGCAGTTTGAACAGTGCTAGGATATTTTTATTTTTTGTTCAAGTTAATTAAATTTTACCTTGAGTAGAATTTTCTTAACGCTCTGGGGAACATTGTCGCTAAGTGCCATGAAGTTTGGTTACATAAATAGATATTAATGGTAGATAAATAATAGAAAAAATAAACGAGAAGAAAGAAGAAAGAGAAGTTATTATATTAAGAACGTTTACTATAGTTAGGCATAAAGTACACGTTCTCTCTAAACTATCTATCTACTACACTACGTTTTCTTTCTCTTTAATGTTATTGTTATTCGTTCGTCATTCAGTCACAGGCTTAGGTTTGGGTTTCCTCCGTCCCCCAGCTCATTCTCAGAGGCCTAGTGAATGCCTGTGAATATAGATGGTGCAAGTATGTTTGACAGACAGAGGATGAAGGACGAAGGAAAGCTCAGCAGGCATGTTAAACAAACACTCACATTTTAGCTTAGTCATCTATCTTCCTCTTCCCTGATCGTCTCCTCCTCTCTCTCTCTTCCCTGGCCGACTCCTCCTTATCCCTCCTCCTCTCTCTCTATCTCTCTCTCTCTCTCTCTCTCTGGCCGACTTCTCCTTGTCCCTCCTCTCTCTCTCTCTCTCTCTCTCTCTCTTCCTGGCCTACTCCTCCTTGTCTCTCCTCCTCCTTGTCCCTCCTCTCTCTCTCTCTCTCTCTCTCTCTCTCTCTCTCTCTCTCTCCTACTATTACCACCACTACCACCACTACCACCACCACCACCATCACCACCACTACTACTACTACTACTACTACTACTACTACAAATATAATAATAACCTAATAAAAACTAATATATCCTCCTCAACTAATTCCATAAATGCCAGCTCACTGAGAAACCAATTAGGCAAAGGAATATTAATCGGGAGAATAAAAGAGGGTGACATGGAGGAGAGAGAGAGAGAGAGAGAGAGAGAGAGAGAGAGAGAGAGAGAGTTGGTGGAGAGGGAGAGAGGAAGTGGAGAGTGAGGGAGTGGGTGGAGAGGGAGAGAGGGAGAGAGAAATGAAGAGGAAATGAGAGAGAGAGAGAGAGAGAGAGAGAGAGAGAGAGTTGAAAGAGAAAGGGTGTGTGAGTGTGGCGAGAGAGAGAGAGAGAGGAGAGAGAGAGAGAGAGAGAGAGAGAGAGTTGAAAGAGAGAAAGGGTGTGTGAGTGTGGAGAGAGAGAGAGAGAGAGAGAGAGAGATAGTTAGTAGGTTGATAGGTACTGTGTGTAAATGAGTCTAGCCTAATATGTTAATGTCAGAGAGGCTTATCAGACCAACCTACACACATTCATTCACTTCATTTCATTCACTTATTCATTCTTTTTTCCTTCATTCATTTCGTTTTTCATTCATTCATTCATTCCATTCTTTCTTCCTTTTTTCCTTCATTCATTCCGTTCATTCATTCATTCATTATTCATTCCTTTCGTCCTTGTTTCATTCATTCATTCATTGTTATTCATTGTTATTCACTTGTTATTAATTGTTATTCAATATTATTCACTTGTTATTCAGTAGCGATGGTAATTAACGAAAGGAATGAGAGAAAAAGGAGAAGGAGGAAGAGGAAAAAGATAGGAGGAGGAGGAGGAAGAGGAAGAGGAAGAGGAAGAGGAGGAGGAGGAGGAGGAAGTGGTGAAGAAGGAAGAGGAAGAGGAGGAGAGGAGGAAACGAAGGAAAAAGTAAGGAAGAAAAGAAAGATTAAGTTATGAGGAGGTGAATGGGATGGGAGGGAGGGAGGAAAGAGTTGAGGGAGAGGTGGGGAGAGGAGGAGGAGGGGATAAAGTGAATATTCAAGGAAGGAAAGTGAATTGAAGAGAGAGAGAGAGAGAGAGAGAGAGAGAGAGAGCAGAGAGGAGAGAGAGAGAGAGAGAGTTGAAAAGAGAGGAAGGGGAGAGGGAGTCCTGAGGTGACGAGGGGGAGGGAGAGGGAGTGAGAGGTAGG
>JAWQEG010007228.1:0-47859 GCA_033782935.1 Petrolisthes cinctipes
TGGAATGCGAAAATGGATATGGGTAATGTGGAGAAGTTGGCGAGGAATGCTAGAGTGGTATGTTAGAATTACAGGGGGTCCCATACCTCCAAAACCATAGAAAAGAAAAAAAAAAAAAATTGAAAAGAAAATAAAGAAAAAATTAAAGGAGATAAGGAAATAAAAGATAGGAAGGCAGGAAAGGAAATAAATACGAAATGAAGGAAGGGAAATAAATACAAAAGGAAGGAAGGAAATAAATACGAAAGGAAAGGAAAGAAGGAAAATATAAAAGAAAAGGAAATGAAGTAAATAAAAGAAAGGAAATAAAAGAAAAAAATAGAGATGAATAGGAAAGAAATTAAAAAAAAATAGATACGAAATGAAAAGAGTGTAGTGTAAGTAGATAATGGTGATCAAGTTTCAGGAAAATGACTAAGTATCCCTAAGCAAAACACAAGTTCGTAAAAAAGTAGTCAATATCAACAAACTAAAAAAAGTAGGTAATTTTTCATAGTTTTTCGTCGATTCGTAGTCATAATAGGTCCTAATAAATTTAAAAAAATAATCAGACTATATATATTCTGTTATTTTGGTCGGATTGAAAGGCTTGTGATTCCTCCAAACTATGCCACGGAACAGATCCCTCAATAGTATCACTGAGGTGGTCTATTTTCTGGCTTTGACTGGAGGAATCATTTGTCCTACTACTACCACTAACACTACATCTACTACTACTACTACTACTACTACTACTACTACTACTACTACTACTACTACTACATCTACTACTACTACATCTACTACTACTACTACACTACTACTACTACACTACTACTACTACTACTACTACTACTACTACTACTACTACTACTACTACTACTACTACTACTACTACTACTATTACTACTACTACTACTACTACTATTACTACTACTACTACTACTACTACTACATCTACTACTACTAACTACTACTACTACTATTACTACTACTACTACTACTTCATGGGACACTGTAATTATTGTTGTCGGTAAATTGGAGACTTACTAATTCCTTCAATCTATGCTACAAAACAGACCTCTTAACCTAAACAATACAGATGTGGTAATCTGTTTCCTGGCATAGTTGGGGGGAATGGGTAGCCCTGCAAGTCGCCCACAACACGTGATCTCCTTAATATTAACACGGAGAGGATAGTTAGGATGAGTCTCATTGAGAATCAGCAATAATAAACTGAATGAAATAAAAACAACTACAAAACACTGATAGTGACATTTTTCTTACAGCTGAGAATGTATGTATATTATCAACGTTTGTGAGATTGAATGGGTTGAATGGTAAATGAGGCAGGATTCACGCACATAAGCCATGCATCATTGTTAATATTTCTCATGTTCCAATATAAAGGATACAGTATACAGTCACCACCACAAGTCCTATATCATCTCTCGGGTATATTAGTGTCGTGAATGAAATATACTGTATTTGCCTCTTCTACTTAAATGTGATGTTTCCCAAGTTGTATACACAGGAGATGGGACTTTTGCCCATTCTCATTTACATAATTAGGATAATCTTAACGAGAGTGGCGATATGACTTGTTCTGATGACTGTACACGTAAAAAAAAAAAAAAAAATACCGGTATACCCCTGAGGTGAACGATTTGACATCTCTGACGACTGATAGTGGAAACCAACCGGGAATATACAAGCTACAATGTTCGTTTAGGATATCATCGAGCCCAACTTGCGTAATGTTTATTTTATTATGTGTACGTACAGTGGGGGTCTATAGTCGTGTGGCGATTCTGACCGATAAATAAATGAAACTCGTGAATCATTATGAAAGCTCCTTTTGTTGGACTGGGGATTATACCACATGTTTAGCATGTCGCCTTAAGTTTTCACCAAATTTCACGAGACGACTTCAGACCCCCATTGAACATACTAAGAAATGGTTAAATAAGTATCGTAAAACACAGCAGGTTACTTACGATACCCCCGGGGATACCATGACGATGCTCTTTGAACATGGCACAGAGAACGGAATGTAGGGGGATATAGAAAGTAGGAGAAGAGAAAGGGTTAGGGGGAGACTGAGAGAATGGCTGGACAGAAAGAATGATTAATGGTAGGAGAGAGAAGGGGAGACGGGCTGGGAGGGACTGTGGTGGGGAAGGGAGGGACAGGAGGAGTGGGGAGAGAATGAGAGAAGGGGAGGTAGGCGAGCCGGTAGAGGTTGTTGGGGTGGGGAGTAAAGGAGAGGAGGGTGAAGAGAGAGATCAATGGTGATAAAAAGTAGGGGGAAGGGGATGACGAGGATGAGGAAAGAGGAATAGAAGATGAATGGTGATGGAGAGTAGGGGAGGTATGAGTTGCATCTTAAAGTGGAAACCAGGGATAAAGGAAGAGGTGACCAACAGGAGGGATGGAGAGTTCAGTAACCTATTGGCTCATGATGCGTATAGTCTTAAATATTGACAAACACCAATAGGTTTTAAGGATTTCTAAAATGCTATTTCTAAAATGTTACAACCAACAACAACAAACCTTATCCCACTTGCCTTGTAATCACATTCACTACAAACACGAGCACATGTCCACCAAACCCACACCTATTCATCAAAATTTTATAGTCAGCATTTTTTATAATAGTCGTAGTGATTTACTATTACTACTACTACTGCAGTACTACTAGAACTACTACTACGAATAATAATAATAAAAATAAAAATAATAAAAATAGAAATAATAAAAAAAAAAAAAAAAAAAAAATAATAATAATAATAATAATAATAATATACTTATTATTATTATTATTATCTTAAAATGAAAACAGACTGTCAAAGCCACAAGCCTGATTTATTCACCATGTGCTACAAATAACACCTACATCCCCTCACACAACACTATTTACACCACACAAACTTTAACTCCAACACACACACACACACACACACACACACACAAACTTATCCACCCGTACATGCAATATTTATACTCGCCCCAAGTTATTTTGGTGAATGTGATTAGGGAGGTATTATAGGATTTGTCTGATATGTGGCTTCCGGGTTGCTCTAAGCTCCATCCACTTTGCCTGATCCATTTAGAGACCGTATAATGCATGTGTGTGTGTGTGTGTGTGTGTGTGTGTGTGTGTGTGTGTGTGTGTGTGTGTGCAAGGAGGAGAATCATAAACCTGGAGGGTGTGACCGCAAGACCCACCGCTAGTGACCGCGACCTGCCCTTCTGGTGGTCAGGTCATCACTTTCGACCATGGAGGTAGTATAAAGAGGAGGGAGCGTGGTCCCGCGCGGAGTGCTCAGAAAATGAAGCCAGCCTGCCCGGCCGCGGCCACGCCTTTGATTGGCAAAAGGCCGCCAGTCACCCTCCAGACTAGCCAGAGATTATCCTTTTTAATGATTTAGCAAAATGATAATTTGCCTGTCTTAACTTATAGGAGTGGTAATGAGTGGTATGTCGGTCTGTATTCATCTGTATTCAAAACTACAATATACTTTTTTTCATAACTACTACAGAAAATCCACCAATGATTGGTTAAATAAAAGTGTGGCAAAACAAAATATATTTATTTTCTACAAGACACATATCTTTGACCATGGTTACAGACCATTAAACAGAATCAATTTAGTGTAAATCTGACGGCTCTTTCCCTTAGTCTGGGACTGCAGATTTGATGTACACTGTTTCCCAGCATAATGGCACCTCACATGCACATATCTCTCAGCAATGGCTTTAATTAGAAGATGTAAATGATTGTACAGAGGTTCTGTATCATACATATGCGCATTTAGCATGGAAAATATATTCGTATTTGAGAAGTTTTCCAGCACAGAAGTCACAATTTTATGAAAATTTAATCTTCCTAAATTTATATTTCCATTTGAACATGACATAATTTCCTTAATTTTTTTTTCACAGATTAAACAAATGTCAATCACGTCGTCTGAAGGATATATAAGGCTTCCTTTAGTTTTAAGTTCAATCAAAGAGTGAATTTCTTTAACATTATTTTCTGCGCATGTCAGAGCATTAATGCATAACTCACACTGCAAAGACTTTCTAAGCTTATTCACTACGAAGCCTGCAATATATGCAACGATTTTGTTTGAGCATTTTGATAGGTGAGCTCTGTTTGGGATGTAGAGATAATCTTCCTCTTCATTATTTGCATCTCTTCCATATGAATCAGGGAGCACTCTATTTCTTGATAGTGAAGAATTTATGCTGTTGGCTGAGAGTTTGTCTACCACATTGCTATTTGTACTACCACTAGATACAGTTAGTATACGCACTGATTCTAGTGGCAAACAGTTACTGTTGAATACATCAGTCAGATCATTTTTAATTAACAACTTTTTGTATGCAACAGCAAACTGTTTGGCTGTAGGGTTATTATTGCATCCTCCCATACTTCTAATCTTAGCAAAGAATAGCTCGATGTGATCTTGACTTAGCTTATAGGTCATCAAAAACTTCAGAGGAGAGTCCGATGCAGCTATGAAATTCTCGTATAGAGATTGCAGGCTTCGTATGCAAAAAAGAAAACCAAGAAATCCAGTTTTCCGGTTTGAGTTGAGGATGCTCTGACCATTGAGGAACTTTAGAGACCTAATATAAATCTCTGCTTTTACAAGGAAATCTTTTATTTCATTTGCATTTTTCTCCTGCATCGGGCATTTGTATCCCCGCGCATGCAAATTCCTCGAGTTCATTATGTCAAACAGTGCATTAAACATCATTATAAATTCAATTGTTGCTTCACAACCAGTAAAATCGCCGATTTTTTCATTCACGCAAAATTTCATGGAATTTGCCACCGATTCACTTAGAGTTTGTGCTGCTAATCTCACGTTCATTTTTTTCTTTCTCCATGTGATATGAGCACCCCTTAGTCTGTTACCTATATGTAGTTCTTCCTCCGCTTGAAGGCTGTGTAATCTCTCTATATAGTCCCATTTCACAGCGTTATTAGATTGATTAGATATGCATTTCTTATCGCCTAAACAGTTCCTCACTAGTTTAAGCATGTGGCATGGGTCTAATAGTACACAAATGGGGTTTCCTGTCACAGGGTGAGGAAATGCAAAATCTATAGTATCGGATTCAAAGGTGCATCCAAGTTCCTTAATCATGCGTAGATTAGCATAAGCTCCATCACAAGTGAGAGATATAATTTTAACACCCACTGAATCAAGTTTAGATAAACATTGTTCAACTAAGTTCCTTCTCTCAATAGCACTAAGTCCTGCAATAAGAAAATATCCCACTGGTAGCTTCCAGCTGGCGTTAACTGCTGTCACCATGAAAACAAGAGCCTCCTTTGCAACTGGAAGGTTATCGTCGTCGATCTCTGTACCCATGTCAATGAAACCCTGGTATTTCTCTCCATCCCATTCCACTTGCTGTCTTATCACTATCTCATCCATTAGTAGTGAGCACAATAAAGTTTTACCAGCCGCAGCTGCAGCAGAAGCTCTTAATTGTAAGGACGAAAAAGCTGGCTCTGTAAATCCCGGCTTACCATCTACACAGCTATACCATTTTTGAATAGTTTTAGGGTGTGGTAGGCATGTGTCGAACAACTTTCGTATATAACGATAAGCCCGTGGGGAGTAAAAGTTGAGAGTTAGAGCAAAACTCCTCAGTTCTGGAGAATAAGACTTTGGCAGTGGATGTTCACTATTTTTCTTACCTTGCCTCTTTAGCAGATCATATACACCACCAGAGCACTTTTCAAGCACACCTATGCTTTCTTCACTGATGTAGCTCTTCCTTCTCAGCTCAGAGATAACACTTTTCATATCACTGGTTTTTTTCTTCAGACGTCTCTTGGATTGCTGTAGTACTTTTATTTTCTTCTTTTTTCCTGCAAGTTTGTTTTCAACATGATGTAACTTTCGTTTTAATGACTGCATTTCACTCTCTTCTGCACTCGTATTGTCCATGTGCGTTTGAACTGGAGATTCATCATCAGAGGAAACGCTACTGATGGGAACATCACGTTTGGTTGGCAATTTTCGCTTTGGTGCCATGCTGTCCTTCAGATATTCTGGGAAAGCATCAAAAATAGTTGGCACCGCTCCACTATGAAGCCTAACATATGAAAGTGATGTCCTGTCGATGTCTTCCTCTCTGAAGTGCTTGGAACATATACGTGTGTATTTGGTAGGGGTAAAATTCTGACGTCGTATATTCCGAAGCCATTCACGTAGTAGTACTTCATCTTTCGGGAATCTGTATAGTAAAATAAGATGTATTTAAGTTCCCGAAAAAAAAATCTGTCCATTAACCCCACCATATTTTGTAATTTAGTCTTATAGTTTTGAGGGTTACAATGGCTCTAATTTAAAATTAGTACGCGCATTTGATACTACGTAAAATCGGTACTATAAATTATACAATGACTCAAGTGAATATTGGATTGTCCTTCCTTCATCGCTACAAGTACATGAAAAAGGATGAAGGATGACGGGAAGAGAAACAGCGGCATGGAGTGAGGTAATGAGAGTTAAGAATGGAGAAAGAAAGGAAAGAAAGGGAGATAGGAAGGAGGGAGGGAAGACGAAAAGGAAAGGAGGGAGGGAAGAAGGGGGTGACAATTGATTAAGCATTAAATATTGCAGCTCGTAACTGGTAGAAAATATCTTACAGAGCCCATTTCCAAATACAAATAATTTACTTACCGATGAAATGTAACTGTAGGGTCTTGAGATTTGTTGTACCTTGAAGTACAACCAAAGGCAGCACAAGATACTGGCATTGATATACAAAATGCGAACACGGTTAAGAGAGATATAGTGACCCAACAGACAGTGTGACATCTGTGCAGGGTACTAGTGAACTGAATGAGAAATGATTAATGACTGGCTCCAGGGAGTGTTTTGCCAATCACAATATGGCGGCCAGTGGATGACAGCGACCTCACATTTCACACCTCACTCTCCCTCCTCTATATTCTACCTCCATGCTTTCGACCCCCCTCACTCACTCACACACACACACACACACACACACACACATACACTCCACCCATCTCTCCATCACCGAAAATTCCTACCACCCCATCCTGTCCCACCCTATTCCTTCTCACCCCTTCATCTTTCACCTCTACCCACCTCAGTTCAACCCTTCACCTCCATTTTGACCCTTTCCTATCCCACTTAACATCCCTTCGCTTCACGTCTGATCCCTCCCCTACTCCCATCCCCTTTCTGACCCCATTCTTTATGTTTTCTTTGTCCTGAGTGCCCTCTATCCCCATCATATATATATATATCTGTGATTCTTGTCCCTCTTAATTATTATGTAGATGAGATAGAGGATTTAGGTATCTGCAAGGCGCGTGATCCTGTAAAAATATAAATAAACACAAAAAGCAAGTGCCCCCTCTACCTTGTTTCCGACTCGCATAACATCCCTTCGCCCCTGTCTTCCAACCATTAATCCTCCAACCATTAACTACCATTACATTCACTCACTCCATCCCAGGATATACTAAACTCTATAGGTGGATCCTGCTCCCTCCCTCCCTTCCTTACTTGTATACTCGAACTCTGTCCACTACTCAAGTTTGTTTGAAGTCTGTCTGTGTCTTAGTAATTCAGTAATAAGTCTGTCTGTGTCTCAGTAATTCAGAAGTCCCTGGTCCTTCATATCGTTTCAGAGTGTAAACTAGTGTAGGAAGTCTTGGAGTAATCGATTCCTTCTCCAAGCTCTTCCAGGAAAATATGCTACCTAAATTTAGTTGATTTGGTCTATTTCGTCGGACAGTATATTAATAGGAATCGTTCGCCTCCAGTGCACCAAATATACATTATATTATCCCCTGAATGGCAAACCCGTGATTGCAAGCTATGGCAACAAATCTTTTTCGTTCCCCTCTTTCCAGACTTGTCCCCATTTTTGTCCTCTCCCATCACTGGCTACAAGCACTCTCCTCCCTCACTTCCTCCAGCCAGCCCTCTCCCACCTACTGTACCTGACCACCTTTTTATACCTTGGAGAGCGTGCCATCAGTCTATCTAGTAAGTGAGTATGATTGATGAGAATACTTAGTGGTTATATTGTAAACAGTTGGTTGTTGGTCTGTACACTTAACGGGCTTTGGTTTCGATAGGGTAATGGAGGCCACGCTTCCTCCCCACAATACTTCCAAAGAAAAACACACCTACAGCATACAGTGGATATTTGTTTCGTAGACCTCAAAAATCTTAGTCCCTTGAAGGGGTATTATACTTTTGGTAGAATAGTGTTTTGATTCCTCCAAAGTAAGTCAGGAAACAGGATCAGACTAACAAAACTAACAGTGGTCAGTTGCCTGGCGTAGTTTGGAGGAACCATTTACTCCAGATTTACTAACACTTTGCTATCCTCTCAAGTGTTTGGTCTCAACTCTCCTTGATTTCTTGACCCATAATATTAATACACTTGGCTTGGTCGACATGCCTGTGTGTATTTTTAGATAAAAATCGTGTTCATTATATAACGGTTTAATTTCTTCTCAATTTAGTCTCTCATTCCGTCTGTCTGTCTGTCTACCTTCACCCTTCGCTTCCCTTATCCTCCCTACTCGCCTCCCCCTGGCCCCCTAATCTCACCCTACCCTCATGCCTTAATCTGGCCAGCCCTCCCCTTCCGACACCCCCTAACGATGTGCTGGGCCATTAGTCTCTGGGGCTACGGCTGGAATTCTTGTATGTGGTCGATTACAGGTTCTCTGATACGAGGGTAGAGGCTGTGGAAGGGACACACACACACACACACACACACACACACACACACACACACACACACACAAGGAGAGAGATGGAACGTGGGAAGGGGTAGAGAAGGAGGGACAGCAGAGGTATAGAAGTAGATAGAACGAGAGAAAATTAGTACGATATATAATATTATATATATATATATATATATATATATATATATATATATATATATATATATATATATATATATATAGAGAGAGAGAGAGAGAGAGAGAGAGAGAGAGAGAGAGAGAGAGAGAGAGCAGGGGGAGACAAACAGAACAAGATAAAGAATCTCTGTGAGGTAGAGACAAAGAGAGAGAGTTGGCAGGTTGGAAAAATGCCGTGTCAGAGGGTGTCAGTGGGGAAGGTGTCAGGGAGAGGATAGGAGGTGTCAGGGTAGGAATTATAAGGTGGTGGTGAGGTATGTTAGGGATGAGGGAAGGTAGGATTCAAGATAAAGGGGTCAGTATGTATAGGATATAAACTTTGGCATAGGATGTACAGTAATAGGATGGCTATCTGAAAATCAAGATAGGAAATTTAAAGTATTGATTATTTATTTTAGAGATGAGGTATGGCAAGATTCAGGATAAAGGAATCAGTAAAGGATGTTGTTGACTTCAATGTAGGATGTACCAGGATGGAGATGGGAAATATTAGGATTGGAAATATAGAAAGATGTAGAGATACATACGGATAATGGAAGAGAGATGGTAGGATTATTAAGGATAAAGGTGTCGGTATAGGATAATAATTATAGGTACAGATAAGGATTGAAAGTATCAGGAGTGTTTAAATACAAGAAAATGATAAAGTATGAGAAAGGAAGAATTGAAAAGAGTTTACGATATACTTTTCAAGAAGAGGTGTGTGAAGTCGTGATCAAAAGGTAAGTGTCAGAAGGATGTGTCAGAATCGGGAGGTGTCGGGAATAAGTGAGAAAATGGTGGTGTGTGCCATAAGGAGTGCCAAAACATGAAAGTGTGAGGAAGGGGTGCATGCATATGTCAAGGAGAGGGGGGGGGGGTGAAAGAGTGGAGGTGTGATCGTGTCAGTCAGATCTGGTGTGAAGAGAATCAGATGAGAGGAAAAGACTTTGGTGTGACTGATGAGAAGTGAGGTACGAGATGTGAAGACAGGCAGGTGAGCTTAAAAAAAAAAAAAAAAAAAAGAGAGAGAGAGAGAGAGACTATGAGCCAACCATTTCTTCTGATTATCAGCCTGACTTGAAACCCTACATCAGCCTTTACTAATTGACTGCCCTGACCCCCCCCCCTCTCTCACCAAAATATCAACCTCAAAATTACTCACGCCTCGAAGATAATCATATTTTATTATATTTCCATTATTGGTTTCGTATGTTCTTTCTGTATCTCCCACGAGCTTGTGGCAAAAGACGAAGCTAAACATACATATGAAATCCTTGGAGAGGCTCCAGGAAAGGTCGGAATGATCCTCTGAATACTACAAGATGACTGAAAAAATTACTATATACCTCATCTACAATTATATCGGCTTGTCCCTCGCTCATACCAGTAGATTATTAGTCGTGTCTGATGAATTTCTGACTCATTAATATATTTCTGAGTCAAAAGAACTCCTTTCCTTATGAATTATATGGCTAAAAGTTGCTGGGGTATGGGAGATGAATATTTTTGATGCTGCCACATGCTATTTACAGAGGTTGCAAAGGTCGTAAATCCTCCCCTCTTTCAGTCTGTCGTAGACCTTTGTGGTTATGTCTATTGTGAGGGTGAATATACTTTAGGGAAATTATAGGCTATTGAATCCTCTACACTGAGCCAGGAAACAAATCACCTGTACTGAGGTTATTTGTTTCTTGTCATCGATTGGAGAAAGCAGCTGATTCCATTTACCAACAAACTCTTAGCCCTAAAAAAATATATTGAAGTGACGCAGTATATATCTATAAACTTACTGTGACTACACTTCGCTTTACTCACTTTCTTCTGCTATATGTACAATTTAGACTGGTAAACAACTTCATTATACAATTTAACTTAGTAGCGCATAATCTTACCTTACGTGCAAATAGATTTTTTTGTTTGTATTTGTATATGCCCGGTAGTTCATCCCAGAGCAATTCACATTTCACTGTCTTTGCCTGACGTAAAAATATCTCTCTCTCTCTAAGAAATTTGCTTAACAAATTCCCTGGCTACCGAGAGAACGATTCGTATCTCATGTGGTGGGTAAGGTTAATGCAGCCGTAAACAAGGCAAGTTACGTGTGCACAAACCATTATGTTGTTGTATGACCACCCACCCCGAGCCTCACTCACTCACCCCCTCCCTCACCTCAGAAATATACACACACGCACACACACACATACAAAAAAAAAAAATCATACAAGCACGCAAGCACACAGAACACACGCACAGATACATACACGTACGCACACACAAAAGCACATACACACCCTTACTCATGTTGATGTGTGTGGACTCTTGTGTAACACCTTCATATTGTCAGAGGGGACGAGGGAAAAAAAAGGAAGTACTTGGAAGATGAATTTAATTGGAGGTGAAAGTTATCTCTGTGCTTTAGAGCTGTTGTTTGTTATTTCGGGGTGAAAATTTGTTCTTCCTTCGACTTTCCTTTCTCTGTCACTTTCGCACACACACACACACACACACACACACACACACACACACGGGTTCGATAGCAATAGTCAGACTTCCTGCTAGAAATGGTAAGTCCTCCGTGAAAAGAATAATAAGAATCCTGACTTACGGGGCCATGAAATCATTCGGCGAATTGGAATGTAATAATTTCCCCAAAGAATGGCACATAACACATCACCCTTACCTCAGAATAGGTGCTGGTATGTGGCACAATTTGGAGGATTCATTAACTAGCACTACGCCAACAAAATAACAGGTCCAGAACAACTTTGCACTTGTTTAATATGAAACTAAAGTCATTACATTTTCATTTACGCAGGCTTTTTTTTTATTTATATCCAAGAGCTAAGTCTCCATTCATTAAACCACGAATAAATACTGAACATTAAAAGTAAGCCATTATGAAAACAAACTGTAAAAAATACACAGAGGAGCCAAAGTAAACATATAAAGCTAATATAAACACCTATGAGCCTGAATCAACATAAATTATCCTTGGCAAATACAAACACACCAGGATAAACAAAAATAATACAGAAATAAGCCAGAAGGGACCGAAAGTTCTCCTCATCATAAAACAGTTTTGGTAAAAGCAAAAGTAACACTTATGGACATCGGAGTCTGGGCCATTAAGACTGCGGTGCTTCTTGCAGGCGTGGTCACCACCCTGACTTGTTGGCTTGTTTTGTTGATGGTGTATTGTGGAGCAAAGGTGACTGACTACACCAGGCTACGCGACACCAAGCTACCCAACGCCACTCTACGCAACACTACGCATCACCTCACCACTTTTGCCAACTACGTCCCGGTGACACAGTTTTCTATAGGTCTGCACTTTTATGTTGCAAGAGGTTTGGAACGATTTCTTCACACTTTGACGAGTTCACATCATATTTATAGAGTCTGTGAGTTTCAGAATTATACAATGCTCATCGTCTCATTATTATCGCAGGAGAGGGAATAACAAGCAGTTTGAAGCAACTGTACTGATGTGTTTGAGTTTCTTCTTTTCGTGTTCAGCCGCCTCACACTTTTCTTCGATGTTGGCACAGTGGTTGCATTATCTAGGTATAGAAGCATGTAATGAGCACAGTCTGGGCGAAGGGTTGAGTCCCAGTTGCCTCTGTTAGTTAGGAGGAGGAGGAGAATGAAGAAGAAAAAGTAGAGCAACAATGACAACAACAACACTAGCAAAAAAAGCGAAGATGGAGGAGAAGGAAGAGGACAAGAAAATTATCTCCACACTTCACTGATCTAGATAACGTGAGAATATTTGCATACCTATGTACACACGCCACAATAAGTCCTCGTACAATACAAGCCTCATGCACTATGACGGGCAGTACAAAAATATCCAAACACAAGAAAAACTGCAGCCGCATCGTTCAATTTAAAGGCCTTCGTTAATTGGGTGCTTGAAAACATTTTGCTGAGTGTACTGTATTTTGGTGTTTGGTTAATCGAACCAAAATTACGTATGTATATATGTGGCGCCTAAAATTCTTTCCTTATCTTAAACTTGATCAGATTTAGGAGGAAAGTATCAATTACATTTGTTTGAGGAATTCTAACAAAATTGTCGTCTGTCTACAGTACTGTAAGGATGCTGGAGTACGGTATATGGTCGAAAGAATCCCTTTTTATTTTTTATTTTTAAAGTTTTTTTTTTTTTGCAACTATAAGGAAAATAAAGACAACTTACACAAAACATTTACACCACAAGATATTTAACAACTGCTTAGATGAACTGTAAACTTCGTAAAAGATGTATGAAAGGTTTGTTATCAGCAGCAAAGAAGTCAATGCATTTTTCCCAAGTTACATGTAATACTCAAGAGGCTGTAACTTTATCACACAAACAGACAGACATGGCATTCAGACAGAGGGCGTCATTACCACTGTTGACACGTCCTGCCGTTGTCCCTGCTGGCTGAAGAACTTGATGGCAGGACGTGAGGCAGGCAAGCGGAACACGATTTACAGAAACACACAGACACACACCACCACAGACTGCCGGAGGACTTGTTCTGTTAGCCATTACAGAAAAAATAATAGTACACAGACAGAGGGAGAGGCCGATATAAGACGCTGCAATACACTAATTGTTGTTTTTAATATAGAATTTCAGACTTTTTCTTTAAGTAAGGAACATAACTCTAGCATGTGAAAATTACAAGGAATTAGTTTATATGATACAATTAAAAAACGACGGGGCTAAGACCAACCCCACAACACAAACCCAATGTTTTAATAACATATCAAACGTTCTTGTAACCATGTTGATTTTTTTTTTTCACCCAAATGTGTAATGATATCTTTCAGAAAACTTAATATACCAACTCCACAACACCAACACAATGTCTTGGTAATGTATATGATATTTTTATGTCAATATATTCTTTTCAATCATCAGTAATATGGATTATCAGAAAACGTACTGGAGGACGGTGTGTGCAGGGGGCGTGTCACCGGGAAGCATGTGTCAGTGTGCCAACTTTTCTTACAACACTGGCACACATGTTCTTTTTCAACCAAACTCAGTCATAATATTCACAAAGCGTATTGGAGAACCGTCCGTGCGGGGGGGGCGTGTCACCGAGAAGAGCGTGTGAAGAAACCAATCTCTTTTCTAACACTGTCAACATGATCTTTTCATGATCAAAAGCATTAATAGGTTTAAAAAAATTTAACTAGACTGGTATTGTCGTCGACTTTGGAGGCCTGATTGTGCTGGTGGGCGTGTTACCGTCAACAATGAGGTATTCGCGGGGTGCTGGTAAAGACAAGTGTGACCAGAGGGACGCAGCCACACAGGGCAGGACAGAGCAGAGTACTCGTCCGTCCGCCAGGCTCGACGGCCGGCCCATGAGTGTGGTAGTGGCCCGCTCCTTGCCTGATTCTACCTACCCTGTCTCACCCTTGCCTCGCCTCGTCCCTGCCCCGCCTTCCTTCCTTCTCGCCTTATTCTCCCTGCCTCGCCCCCCTCTATCCCTCTCAGCTTTGCCTTCCCCGATTCATCTATCTTGTCCCTTCCTTACCTCGCCTCTCTTTGTCCTACCATACCTTATTCATCTGCCCGCTAACCGGCCTCACCCCTGTCCCGGTTTTTCTTCTTTCTCTTTCATCTTCGTCTTCCCTCTGCCTCACTTGTCATCCTTTCGTCTTTTCCACTCAGTACCTGCTTTCGTTCTACAGATCCGTGTTTTCCTTCGTATTCACCGTTACTTGTCCTTTTCTTTTACCATCACACACACACACTTACTTCCCACCCTATTCTTAGTTTTTGGAGGATATTTTTAGAGACCCAAAACAAAACCATCTTCCATTACTACTCCACATTTCTACCTTCCTTCCTATATACCCAACTTATACCTATGTTCCTTCATTCCACCATGCTCTACATTCTTCCTTTTGTATCCCACCTCCCAAAAGCATTTTCCTCATATTCCTATCCTTCCATTCCTCCCCACCTCTGCTCTTCGTCCAATCTTTCTGTATACAACTTCTTCCTATTTACCATTCAAACACTCTTTCATAACCCTATATTGCAACTTGATAGATTTTGCGACAAACCAGAATCTGCAAACTATTCAAAGCAACAGGTCTGCTTTATTTAAATTGATATGAATTTTTGTTAGCATAGTTTGCAATAACCGTTACCCCCATTGTGCCTAAAAAAATAATACCCCCTTGAACAACGGTTGACGACGATTACACTTTTCTCTGATACACATCACACGATTATTTTTCTGTCTGAGCGAACCACTCCTCACATCCCAATAATAAAATATCAATTACTAGACCACAAATATTACTTCCGTCCAGCATAGCACAGATGAACTAGTGCAAGACGATTTTATAAGGCAGGCACTTAGAAATCCCCGTTTGTCTAATGGTTGCAGTGCAAATTAATAACGTTACCTGGGCGGCCTAAGGGAGTTAAAGGCTTAGAAGAATGAATACCCGGCCTCCAGCTGTGTGTGTCTAGGTCAGCGTCATGCTTGTGTAAGTTTTGTACTCATGTGTGTAATTTGCCCCCACTCGTATAGATTCGTCCAGTTATTCACACAGTCTCTCTCTCTCTCTCTCTCTCTCTCTCTCTCTCTCTCTCTCTCTCTCTCTCTCTCTCTCTCTCTCTCTCTCTCTCTCTCTCTCTCTCTCTCTCTCTCTCTCTCTCTCTCTCTCTCTCTCTCTCTCTCTCGTCCCTTCATTCAAGCTGTCTACCTCGTTCTCTCATTCATACAATCTCTACCGTCCTCTCACATGAACAATATCTCTCGTTCCCTATCTCTCATACTCTCACCCACACACTCTCGTATAATAAATCACAGTCTCCCTCGTTTTCTCATTCATTCGTACAGTCTCTCTCATCCTGCCATTCACACACACACACACACTTGTCTCCTCAATCACACGTTCTCATTCTCACACACACAGTATCTCTCGTTCACATACTCACACAGCCTCGCCTCCTCACAAGATCTCTCTCGTTCCCTCTCACATAATCTTGTCCCATCACTTAACTTTCTTTCCTTCAATTAAGTTCAGCTATTATAACGGGGATGTGCACAAGAAGCATTACAATCAGCTCTTTGGTTCAGGTCTATATATGCACCAGATTTACTAGACTTCCCACTTGATTCTTTGGAGGCTACAGACTACGTAACTCTATGCCACACAACAGCATGTATATTGAGGGAGACTGTTTTGTGAATTACTTTGGAGGTATCAATAGCATTTTAATTCTTCCTCCTCACATGACCTCTTCAACTCTTAAAAAGCGAATAACGACATGAATATTGTGCACTCATCTGTAACACCAGACGGACGGGAGTTTATGTAGGAGGGAGTGATTCCGGACTGTAGCCTGCTTCATTATTTTGATCAATAAAGAACTGATTGTGTCTTCAAAACTTTAAGACTCTTTAAGACGTCACAGAAATGATGTAAAATGCGAAAAAGAAAGAAGGGACGGGACGGGAGGACGAAGAGACAGAAAATGGGAAAATGAAAGGGAATGGAAATTTGATAATATGAAAGGAAGGTACGGGATGGACGGAAGGGACAAAGATGACGGATTGGAAGTAATTTACCAATTTATGTCTTGTTTTTTTTTATAAGCAAGATGTTATCAATTTCATATTTACAAAAAAAAAAAAAAAAAAAAAAATTGAAGCACAAGAACCAACAGTCGTGGTGGTTTCTATGATCATTGCCTTCACTACAAATTCTCAGTTCCAAGAAAAGTTGTACAAACAAGGCAAATTAAAAACTAGTATCCATAGAAAAACATTGTTAATTGGCAGGGGAGGAGCAGCACGGTGGAAAACTTCTTTAAAACTGGTTCATATCGGGATAAGAAGCCTCAAACTCCCCGGCAAATTGGACACCACTGATTAATCCAAACTGACACAAAGCAGATTTCACCAAGTATAAAGTGTTCTATTGTAGCACAGCTTGGAGGACTCATGCAGCAGCTGCCTACTATTTGGGGTCCTTATCAAAGTCTTTACTGCTAGACAACATCCAATATAAAATTAGTGCTAAGGAATCGTTACAGAGGAAATTATACACCTGTCATCACTATCACCGCAATCATCGTCATCAACAGCAGCAGCAACGTTGTCCACATCATCATCATCATCATCATCATCATCATCACCATCATCATCCATTGTAAGTCCAGAACAAGACTAAGATTTGTCAGTATATTCTCCACTTCTCTATGTGTGGTGTTCTCTTACAAAATCCCGTCCGGCCTATCGTCTCGTATCGTCTCTCCATTTGTTTCTCTCTTTGCCTTGGCTATTTTATTTCCTGGATATCCAATCTACATTAGTATGAAAGAATTTCATAAAAAAATTAACTATATTATAAAAGTTACGTATGAATCTGCAAATTTTATAACCTTTTTGAAGTGAATTAATTGCTTAGCAATATCCAATGAAGTGAAGTTTATCCGAGCTTGTAGTTGGTGTATATAACATGAATTAAGAGATAGATTACACAGAAATAAAAGGAACTCAAGCATTCTGGAGTTAGCGGTAAAATTTAGAATTGACCGATTGACAGAACAAGGAGAATGCCATATTATATTTTTGCTCATTCAGATCCTGTGTCAAATAATAAACCCCTTACACACACCAGGAATAATATTTTGATGACAATGTTTAGTTGTTACAAATGAAACCAATGAAATTTCTTTAAGGGTATGAAACGAATGACAATCTCTATGCCCCTATAGTAAAAATGCAAATGACCATATAAAAACTACAAGCTACTGCATACAAACATACAAAAATACATACATACATACAGATATACCTACACATACATATATAGATCAGAGGGTTCCGGGTGTGCCTCGTCTCTTTGCTAACTACCACCATTAGAGATGCTGATAGCCCCAGTTAGCACATAGTTTAAGCTAATTACTCGTCACAGAGGTCCGAGCGACACTCACTGCCTTAAAAAGATCATCATGAATATTCCTCTTTTTCTTCTCTTGTCTCTAAGCTTGTTAATCCCCCCAAGCGTGTACAGTCAAAGGTAATAAATTCACTCCACAGGCCATTCCCAGAGACACCCTTGCAAAAAGTAATGAGCAACTCTAAATACTCCTTTGTCTATTTTCTTTAAGGCAAGACAAATAATTCCTTCAAAGTGTGGCACTAAACAGACCAACGTAATTTAAGGACTGGGGAATCAGGAGCATCCAATTCGCCAACAGAATCATACCGTCTTCAAGTCTTGTAAGGAAGTCATTTATCTGTTGTCGGGGAAGTTGGGGCCTCTGACTCCGCCAAACTATACAACTTCATACTTTACCAGACCAGACATACAATAACAGATTCAGATAACTCATTATAAGAAACTATGACTGTGGAAACTTAGAATGCTACTCCTGTTACCCATCTCCATCTGACTTACACACGATTATTTCACATATCACGGGAAAATAATACACTCTCGTCGTGTAGAAGTCGGCCCTATCCACGAGACACTCACTCCCTTTACACTTCTCGGCTAATGTACTTCGACGAACGCAAGACGATTTTCACATGTCACAAAATCATACCCAGGTCGAATGCTCCCCTTACAGTTACACACATTTCCTTTTCGACAAACGCAAGACGATTTTTACTTGCCACAAAATCATATCAAAGTCGAATGCCCCCTCACCGTTACATACATTTTCTTTCCACTAAGCCTTCCAATTTTTCCCCCTCTTATTCAACGACAAATTAACTCTGGTATTATTTTCCTTCTGGGGGCGGCGGGCGCGGTTGGCTGGTATCTCCTCATCGGCAGGAAAAACGCTGGTGAAAATACGAAGCGAAATCCCTGTACTTATCTCACAGACACTGGCAATTACACAACTTTCTAGCTAAACTTCGAGCCCCGTGAGTGAGGGGGAGGGGGAAAGGGGACAAGGCGAGTCTACTGTTCAATTTTTCTATTTGTTGACTGAAGGTACTTGGCGAATATTATGTAAATCCCCCATTTACTCACTTGGTTTGACCATTTTGTTGAGCTCGAAACAATACGAGTAAATAGACGAAATAATTGGACAGTGTTTGACAATATGTACAAGAGTCGTATTGTAAATTTCCACAGTAATGAATCTTACTATGTGTACAATAAATAAGATGTGGTAAAGCAGTATGAGGTATGGTCAGGGAGAGTGTACGACATTGTGCAGACTCTTTCTTTTTATTATTACCCTCTCCAACAGGAACTCATAACTATACTGTCCCAAGACTTTTCTAGCAGGTGGTCCACGTCACTTTCTGAACAACAAGTGCTGCCACCAATAGAGAAACACAAGACAATAGGGATGAACTCACCGTCTGGACTCCCTCCTACTCCTTCTCCTCCTCTTCCTCACACCCTCCGGTCACTTCGTACACACTCACCTGCAGAGCAAACAAGACAGAAATTAGACAGTGAAAACCATGCATGTTTATAGTTAAGTGGGCTATGATTTTTGTCAGCGAACTGAAGGTCACTAATTCCTCCTAAACTTTTCCACACACAAAAAAAATACTTTGGTTTTATTAAAGCCCCGTGTTCTTTGGCCACGGTTTGGAGGAATCAGCAGCCACCAATTAGCTGAAAACAACACAGGTCCCTTACTGCAAATGAGTTAGCTGGCTGACCTTGAAATTATCACCCAAATACAGACAACTTTTAAACATTACAACAAAATAGATACCTTATGTAGAGTAATTGTATTGTACCGCTAAAATGGCATCCCCTTTGGTACACTGAAGCGCCTTAATTTCTTCAAAGAATGCCAGGAAACAGGACAGGAAGAACAAAACTAATGGTGCCGTGTTGCTTGGAACAGTTTAGAGGAATCTTATACTCCACATTGCAATGCCCCCTTAAGCTGTGACGTATATCTTTGTTGTCTGACGTGCCTCATTAACCTTTGGTACACAGTCAAAAGTGTGGTAAAGAACTGGTGTACGAAACTGATCATTAGACTTTTCTGACAAATCAAAGTGTTTTTCGTTGCAACACAATATTGATGTCAGTGAGTTGGAAGCTCTTGATTAGTCCAAACTGTGCAGTGAACCAGAATTCATCAATAATGCAAGAGTTAAATAGATACTTTACGTGGGGGAATCAGATCGTCCAATAATCCCCAATACCACAAGGCCATAAATATTTGAAATAATAGAGCAGTTTTTCTCAGTCGGATAAAATCGTCTTACATCAACTGATATCCCACTCCAGTACGAAAGGAAGGAAGATTGATTAATTGATATTACGAGACGCAACAGCGAGGTCATATAGCACACGGGGAAGAAAAAGGTGATTGAGAGGTGGGACAGTAAGCACAAAAGGTAACAGATGCAAAAAGGGCAAAGGGTAAGGATAGATGTAACACGGTAGTACCTCGATATGATTTACTTATACTCACCTTGAGTCTCCAGTAACAGGACTCATATTACTAACAGGAAGTGGGACGAAAGAAGGAGATACAGTGTAGATAATTAGCACTAAGGAGAGATCAGGTGGCAGGAGGGGTTGGGTCAGGTTAAAGGAGGGCACAGGTGATGTAGGGGAGGGAACAGGTTAAGCAAGGGTGGGAACAGATGAAATGGGAGTGTGAATAGGTAAGGGAAGGTTGGGAACAGATGAAATTAGGCCAGCCATGAATAGGTGAGGGAGAGGTTAGAATAGGTCAAGGAAGGGTTGGAATAGGAGAAGTATACTGGGTTAGAAATAGGTGGAATTGGGGACAGAACAGGTGGAAGGAGGGTGGTGATAAAGTGGGGATATAAAAAGGTAATCACTCTTGCCAAAATACCCGCTTTTTCTACGACCAGACAAATGAGTTTCCTATGCATTTCAGTCCCTATTGTATAGAATTAGAGGAGATACTTGTAAAAACAGCATGAGTGGCCGAAAAAAAATAATTACGCATTCTTTTATCCCACCACACAGTTTACAAATATCGAACAAATTACGCATTCTGTAAATATTACAAAAGGCTGAAGTGGCATCTCTACCTGTGTTGTTTTAAGTGGGTATCGAATGTCAAGGGCGCTGAAAAAAAAGAAAGAGGGGGAAAGGGGATGGACAAGAGGTAGGAGGAAGAGAAGACGCTAGGAAGTAGAGAGAATGGCAGAATGTAGAGGATAGAGAAATGAAGTGAATGGAGAAAAGAAGGAATGATAAAGAGGGGAAACAGTGATATATTAACCTGGAGGAAGCGATAGAGAAAGGAAAGGAGGAGAACTGTAGAGACTAAGTGGCGGAGAAACGAGAAGAGCTAAGGCAAGGAGTTACAAGGACAAGTAGTACCTTAAAAGGTCTTAGGACGCGAACAGAGATGGTACTGTGGATCAGGTTGCCAGGTATGCAATCTTACTATAACAGTGAGTGAAAAGTTTACACAAGATAAAGGTTTCTCTATCAATCCACTCTCTCCTAACCTGGAGGAAAGAAGTGAGAGGGTGAGGAATGGATTATAAGAGAGAGAATAAGAGAGAGAGAGAGAGAGAGTGAGAGGATGAAGGGAAGGGCCGAGAGTGGAGTCAGTTAACCACAAGGGTGAAGCGAGGGTAGGACACTGCACATAATCTAACCCTAAACACAATCCAGCCCTCCATGCACCCACCACCACCACCTCCATTGTCAATTAGACTCTTAATCAACTCGAGGTTTTTGTCAGATGGACTCGTGATCGACTACAGACTTAATTAGACACCCTTATCTCTGTCAAAGCTCGACCCACATTAAATTATACACTGTGTTTGCACGTCACATGGACCCAGAAGTGAGCATTATCGCCACTTTTAGCCAACACAAGACGCGTATATGTGCCTGGCGTCTGACAGCTCATTACTTCAGCCGACGCAATAGATTTCACTCACTTGACGCTTTTCAGATTTCTTGACGTTCGGGGTATTGGGGAAGAAGGATAGGAGGGAGGAGGAGTAGGAGTAGGAGGGAGATGGAGGAGCAGGAGGGAGATGGAGGAGTAGTAGAAGTAGGAGGGAGATGGAGTATGGAGAAGAAGGAGGATGTAGTAGGAGTAGGAGGGAGATGGAGGAGTAAGAGGAGGGAGATAGAGGAGAAGAAGGAAAAAGATGGAGGAGGAGATGGAGTAATAGGATGTGGAGGCAGGATGCTAGGGAGAAGGAGGGGACAGGATGATAGTGAGAAGAGGAGGAGGAGTATGAACAGAAGGTGAAGGATTAATTTGAAAAAAGGAAGAAAATGAGGAGAAGAGTAGGGGAAAGAGAACTGTAGAGTGTAATAGGGGGGGGGGGAGGGATAAAATGGAAAAGAAAAAAATGGAAGAAAAGGTGGAGATAGAGGAAAAGAATGATAAGGAGAGAAAGAGAAGTGAAAAACATTATGAAAAGAGCTGGCATCACAGACAGTTACACAAATATAAAACATTTCACAACTAAAGAAAAATCATAAATACATATTGCCGATTTGAGAGAAACGAGTGAAATCTGCGGGTGAAAATACGTAAAAAAATTATAAGAGAGAAAAATATTAAGAAGCAGAGAAGGTAGAAGAACAAAAGAAAGAAAAAAATAAACTAAAATTGGACTGACCTTTACAGAAACGGGAAAAGTGGAGGAGGAGGAGGAGGAGGAGGAGGAGGAGGAGGAGGAGGAGGAGGAGGAGGAGGAGGAGGAGGAGGAGGAGGAGGAGGAGGAGGAGGAGGAGGAGGAGGAGGGAAGGGAGTTAAGATGGAGAAAAATGGAGGAAGTTAGCAGGAAGCCACAATGAGATAGTGAGGAAGAGAAAGAAGAAAGGAAATAGGGGAAAATATAATATAGAGAACGAAGAAATAAAGGAAGTCAGAAAAAGAGAAGGAGAAGGAATGGAGATGAAATAGGAATAGAGGAATGTGGATAACATAGGAATGGAGGAAAGAGGAGAAAGAAAGGAATTTAAGGGATGGGTAGAGCAGTTCAGAGATAAAAAAAAAAGATTACCAGTGCACGAAACGGAAGAGATGAAGGAAAGTAATAAAAAGGAGAAAGAAACGAGGGAGAAACTAATGCGTGTGTGTGTGTGTATATATATATATATGCGTGTGTGTGTGTGTATATATATATATATATGTGTGTGTGTGTGTGTGTGTGTGAACGCTCTATAGTAACCTTCCGACATACAAACTACACCAAGTGACTTCCTCTTCCATCTAGGTACTCCTTCATCTTTATGGCCTATAAACTGTTTTATTTCTGTCACTACCAGTCTCAGTTTGAAACTTTCCTCCTCCTCCTCCTCCTCCTCCTCCTCCTCCTCCTCCTCCTCCTCCTCCTCCTCCTCCTCTTTTCTTTTTCTCACACCTTCTTCCTCTTGCTATTTCTTCTCTCTTCATTGTTTCCCTCAATATGGGACTTGATTGTTGTCAGCAAACTGGAAACTCTTGATGCCCATAAAGTACGCCACGAAAAAGTGTCCTCCTTTGTCGGTGTTGTCGAGTAGCACAACTTGGAGGAATCTGTAGACACCAATACGCCCACAACATCACAGGCCCACTAACTCACCCTATGATTGTGTATGAAAATTGAAGGCTTCTGATTCCTCCTGACCATGCCACGAAACAAGCTCCTTCCATATAGGTAGTGTTTCGTGGCAATATTTGAAGGACTCATTTATCTCCTATTTTCTGACTACATGTCCCCTAAACTAACCCTTGGATAGCAGCTGACAACCTTTACACTTCTTGCAATACCGACAAACTATTAATTTTTTTATCCTGTCGATGGGAAGCACTACTCACGTTCGAAGAGTAAAAAAAAAATTCCAATTTACTTTTTAACAAACAGCTTTACACGTTCGTCTAGAATGATAAACAAATATGGGCAGTGAATGGTTTTTGGTGACCCTGAGGACCCAAGGCATTCACTTTCATTTCGTCACCTGTCCCTCCTTATGGGCGTTACCATAGACAAATACCTGTGATGATAGTAAGAGTGTTACCAAAACTTTAGCTGGTGTGATAAATAAAGGCCATACTCCCATTTCCGTGGTGGTGCGTTCATTGCCTCCATTCCTTCCCTCCCCTTGGCTTGGCTGTGTTTTGGCAGCTTCGTGAGGCGGGGAGGCAGTGTGTTGAGTACAAATTTAGCAATGTGTTATTGTTGAGCGGACGAGTGTTGTAGTCGGCCTGAGTAGGGCTTTCCTCGGACTCTAACCCTGAAATAACATACGTGTGTGTGTGTGTGTGTGTGTGTGTGTGTGTGTGTGTGTGTGTGTGTGTGTGTGTGTGTGTGTGTGTGTGTGTGTGTGTGTGTGTGTGTGTGTGTATGTGTGTGTGTGTGTGTGTATGTGTGTGTGTGTGTGTGTGTGTGTGTGTGTGTAAGAGATAGAGAAAACTGGCAAATGAGATAGAGAGAGAAGAGAAGGAAGAAAGAGAGCGAGAGAGATAGCAAAGAAAATAGTTCCTCCTTAGTTCCGTATTCTTTCTTTCTCCTGCGGACATTAATTAATTACAAGCGTGATGCAGAAGACGGCAGCAATATTCTCAAGTTCTCTCACGGTATAGAGGGAAAGTGACCCCATTATACCTGTTCCCAATACGTACTGTAAGGTCAAGGTCAAAAGTCCGGCTGTCTTTCCTAACTGAAGGTAAACTCGAAGGTCCACAATGTTGCAAATGAGACGAACTAACATCATCTTTCTACCTCTGAGTCTAAAATTATGTTGATGAATTG
Source organism: Petrolisthes cinctipes (assembly GCA_033782935.1). Lineage (NCBI taxonomy): Eukaryota > Metazoa > Arthropoda > Malacostraca > Decapoda > Porcellanidae > Petrolisthes > Petrolisthes cinctipes. Next base: position 24,601 of record JAWQEG010007228.1, read on the forward strand.
GAGGCTACTGATTCCTCCAAACTATGCCGACAATAAAATAAGGACCACTTGCATTTTAAGGTGGCCTGTTTTGTTGGGCAAATTGGAGAAGTCAGTAGCATCCAATTGGCTCCCCAAAACTAAGATCCCAATGATTCATGGGCTCGTGGAAGAATGTTATTGTTATATATAATTTTTTTTATGTATATAAAAAAAGCAAAAAAAAAAAAAAACAAGACTTTTGACCACGACCCTATAGTATATCCTGGGAAGAGCAAACAGTGGCAGCTTCTTCGTATATAGTGTCCAGTTGCGAACAAAAGCCTGTGCACCACCTGTAGGTCTTTTCCCAGTGATAAAAAATATGTTATGGGACTTTAGTGGAGTTAAAGAAGTTACATTTACTCGTTCTGTACACACACACACACACACACACACACACACACACACACACACACACACACACACACATACGTACACAACGTTACCAGGAAAAGGAGATACTTTAAGGCCTGGGTATGGATGGGTTGATGGGGACCTGAGAATGTGAAAGGAGAAGCTCGTCATTCTTTCCATCAGCCTGGTGTAACAAAAACTCTTTATATTTTTCCCCTCCTCACATCACCGGAGAAAGAAAAACCGCGTGAGAGAGAGAGAGAGAGAGAGAGAGAGAGAGAGAGAGAGAGAGAGAGAGAGAGAGAGAGAGCGGTGGAAAGGAGAGGGAGTAGGGGAATGGTGAGAGTGACGAGAAAGTGGAGGATGGAAGGTGTCACTAACAGGAAAGAAGATCAAGAAAAGACAAAAGGGGAGATGGACGAAAATATATGGAAAGAAAGAGGAGAAGGAGGAGTTAAAGAAAATGAGAGAAGAAGGATCAGGAAAAATAAACAAGAAATGCAAGAGTACCGGTAAGAGACAGAAAATGACAAATAATAAAAGAAGACAGAAAATGAGGATAAGCAATATAAAAAGAAAAGAAAAAGCAAGGAGATATGAGAGGCCAAGAAGGGGAGATTGATTGATTGATTGATATTAAGCCCCGCAACAGCGAGTTCATATGGCGCCCGAGGAAGAATGTGATTGAGAGGTCGGCAAGAATAGGAGAAGCAGCGGAGGAAAAGAGAAGCAGCAAGAGTAGAAGACCAAAGGAAATAGAAATAAGAAGCAAGAGAGAAAGACGTAGAATAGAATGAGAGACAAATAGGAGAATTAAGGAGAGGCCAAAATGTAAAGGCACAAAGGGGAATAGGAAGAGAAGAGGGGGAGGGGGAATAGGAGGAGAAGAGGGGAGGAGTAGGAAGAGAAGAGTGAGAGGGGGGTAGGAAGAGAAGAGGGGGGGAGTAGGAAGAGAAGAGGGGGGGAGTAGGAAGAGAAGAGGGGAGGGGAGTAAGTAGAGTAAGGGGAGGAGGACCAAAAAGAGGAGAACCAGGAGAGTGAGGAGAAAGGGGGAGCAAGAAGAGAACGGCTAATACAGAGGAATACAATGGATTGAAATGGATGGAGGAGCAAGAAAGGAGAAGGAAATGAAGGAGGAAGAAGAATGAAGAGAGTCATGAGGAAGCGGTGAGAGCAGCTTGGACCAGCTACCCAACCATCCAGCCAGACAGCCAACCAGCCAACCAGCCAGCCAGCCAGACAGCCACCTCCCGTTTTGTGTGCCGTAACGTGACCACTGGGAAGAAAAATGGACTGATTAAAAAAAATAAACCGGTTGAAAAATAAACCATGGTGTGTGGAAAAGTAAGCCAGTTCTACGGAGGCCTGTGATGCTGGCGGTTCAGACGAGTTGGAGGAAACTGAAGTCTGCAAATTATGTCACGAAACGGATTTGCAATACAGGTGCTGTTTTTTGGCACAGCTTGGAGGAATTGGAAGCATTCAAGTTGCAGTCATCAGTCCCTCAAAGAAATAAAATAGGAGGAATTGGGGGAGGAACGAGAAAGTGGGAGGACTGAGAAAAGAGTAAGACTTTATTTTTCGAAATATCCAATTAAGCGGTTTAAGATGTCTCAGTTCTGGAAAAGATTGATTCCTCCAACTTACACCACGAAACAAACTCCACAGTAAATACTATACTTTGTGGCTCAGTGTGGAGGATTCACTAACATCCCCACCAAACAATATCAAACCCTCAGGATACACTACACACACAGGAAAAAGTATCATTCATTACACACAAGTCTAAAACAAATTAATTATACTTGAAGTTAGATAATTGGCTATGTGACTGTTCTTTCACTTGGTTATCTATATATTACTTTACTTATTTCTACGAGTATTTATGCAGTGGTATATAATTATGAAGGAGAGGACTATGGAAGACTGTCTGGTACTCCCACTCCTTTGTCCAAGAACTATTGAACCGTATAAATGTGGATCATAATAACAGTGCTAACCAACTGTGGGTTCGAGTCCCATCTCTATAATAACTGGTGCTTCTTAAAGAGAGATTTATTCCCAAAGGTCATTAACCCAGACAACCGCAGAGAGCTTAATTTGCAGAGGAGGAAGTTCTGTGTCTTCCACCATCCTTCTCTAATGGATGACAAATAAAGGCAAATGGCCAAAGGAGAAGCAAACGAGACAGAGAAGGACCTGATCGGCTTTTCCACAACCAGGGGAAACTCTGACAACGAGGAAGGGAATGAAGGAAAGGAAGAGGAAGAACACAGAGCGAGGCCAACCAAGGTAAATGAGAAACAAAGAACGCAGGAGGAGGTAAAGAGAATCAATCAACGGTACAGTACAGGGAAGCAGCTGCGAGTGAGAAGGGAATGCAAAGGAAAAAAGACGCAACGGAAGGAAAAGAAGACGGAGAGGCAGAAGAGGGCATAAAATAGAAGAGATAAATGGAGAGAATCAGAGTAAAATGGAGAAAAGGAGTGGAACAAAAAGAGAGACGAGGGGGAGTAGAAAAATGTAATAAATGTGGCCACAATGAAAAACCGAAGCCAATAAAAACAGGAACTGATGAAATCCAGAGCCAAGAAAAGGAGAGGAGAGAGAAATGAAGAAAGGCAGAAGTCGGGGTTAGAAAAACGGAAAAGTGAAAGGGAAGTAGAGTGAGGCAGAGTTCGGAGGGCAGAAAAATGGGTAAAGGAAAGTACTAAAGGCAGGGAAGGGTGTTGGTGAAGAAAGCTGTGGGACGTCAAGTGTCAGTTTTCGTGGTGGTGTCGGTTTTCTGTGCGTCAGCTTGGTGGCGGGGAAGGAAGGGATGGCCAGGGAAGTGAGTGAAAGGAGACTGCCACCAACCTTCCATCCCCCTCCTCCTATAGATACCACACACACACACACACACACACACTCTTTTTCTCTCAGGTTACCGACGTAATTAACACACCACACAACTGCTGTCGTGGTCCGGAGCCATTAATTAAAAAGCCTTCCACGATGACCGCGGGGACACCACCCCAAATATTACCACAATGACACACTCCGCCCATTCCCTAGCTCTAACCCACAACCTCAAATAATAAAACAATGAAACACAACGCTCACTCCCTCCTTTCCATCACCTCAAATAATAAAACAATGAAACACTACTCTCACTACCTCCTTTCCATCGCCTCAAATATTACAGCAATGAAACACTACGCTCACTCTCTCCTTTCCACCACCTCAAATCAATGACACACTCCGTCCCTTCCAACCACGTTTCTAGGAATGAAACACAAATTGGGACAAAATACACAAAGCACTGACACAACTAAGATATGCATGCTCTTGAGGTCATTTACTAGGTGTTAGGTATTTGTGTATTTTCCCAAGAAGACAAATATTTTAATGATCTACAGAACGTACGATACTATAAACCCGAAGAATAACCCACACACCCTTCCATACACTCCTCCTCTATCCATCTCCACTCTTACTCCTACCCCATCCCATCCATCCCCAACCTTACTCCTACCCCACCCCATCCATCAACATCCTTACTCCTACCCGGCAGAAGAGGTGAGGGACAACTACATCAACCTCGGTAATTAATCCTTTAACGACAAGGTCTCTCCCGTAATGAATTTAATCGTTTTCGTTTGTTCAACCCGAATTTACTGGGACGAATCTGCTACTGCTGTGGGTTAATAGATATAATTTTTAATATGAACCAGTAGAGTTAATATTAAATAGTCTATAGAGTTCCCCCCTGTTTGCATCCGACAATAAAAAATTATTTCATGTTTTATTTTGAGGAAAATGGCAAATGTTGTCAGCTGTTGTCCAAGTGGTTATAAAGGGTTATATATTATGAACGAAATGGGGGAAACAGATTCCTCCAAACCATGCCAAGAAACAGGCTACTGCAACATATGAGGCAGGACCTGTTTAGTGGCATATTGGAGGAATTAGAAGCCCTCCCATTTACCGATAAGAGACAGCCCCCTTAAACAGTCCTTTCTCCCTCCTTTAAGAGTAAGTAGCAGTAAGTAATAATATCCCATCCCCCTGAGTTGTAAGTAAGTAGTAACCCCTCCTGGCAGTAGTGTAAGTACGTTACGTAGAGTCCATCCCTTCATCGCATTTAAGAAAGTAAGTAATTAAGCTTCCCTTGGCTATCTGGTAAATAACTACAGTAATTGGTTCCTATTTTCTCCTCAGAGTAATTACGTAAGTAGCATCCAGCCCTCAGAGTAAAGTACGTAAGAAAGTAAATAGGTAATTAAATAAGCCGCCCTCTACTAAACAAGTGAATAAATCATCAACAGAAAAAAAACACATCCCTTCACCGAGTTAGTAAGTACGTATAGGTTAAGTAAATAATCTCCCCTCCAAGTAAGTAGAAAAATAACTATAGTGCTCAAGATAATGAGAAACACCGCCCCCCATCCCTCTACCCTTCCTCCTTACACTGCCCCCATCACCCCTCCCCCTCCTCCACCTCATGCTGCTCCTCCCCCCTCCCCTTCCCTTCCTCCACCTTACGCTGTCCTCTTCCCCCTTCCCTTCCTCCACCTCACGCTGCCCCCCTCCTCCTCCTCCTCACGCTGCCCCCTTCCCCATTCCCCTCCTCCTCCTCCTACTCACGCTGCCCCCCTCACCCTTCCCTTCCTCCTCTTCACGCTGCCCCCTCGAAGCGTCCTGTTGACATCTTAAACACTGATGCGAAGATTGGTGTGGTGTGGGTACGAACGAACGACGAGTAACTAATTGTCATGCTTTTAACGGTGCTTAACGTGCCCGGACCTCGTACCTGTCCATCATAACACTCGATCTGGCCCGCTATAAACACTTGGTTCCTCATCCCACTCGTCCCCTCCCACTCCCTACCCCTCTCCTTCCCACCCACCCACTCCCTACCCCTCTCCTTCCCACCAACCCACTCCCTACCTCTCTCCTTCCCACCCACCCACTCCCTACCCCTCTCCTTCCTACCCACCCACTTCCTACCCCTCTCCTTCCCACCCACCCCTCATCCTTCCCCACCCACTCCCTACCGTATAGTGTCCCCTCCCACTACTCCTTCCCCTCCCACTCCTCCTTCCCCTCTCCCTAACTTCCACCTCCACCCCTTCCCCACCTCATCCTCAGCGGACTGTAATTGCTCGTTCACAAGTCATTTATTAACACGACCCCAAGGAACACGACTGTAATTTTCGGCGTTATGTTATGTATTTCTTCCTCGGCAGAATTAAGTGGCGGGTTCTTTAGGCCATGTATGAGAGAAGATTAATTCGCAGATATAAAAAGGGGATTATTTTTCTTCATTCATTTTTTCCCTTCTCGCTCACTCCTAGTCATTTCTCTTTATCTACTTATCCATCTATCTAACTGTATATCTATTTATAGTTATACAGCTAGATAGATGGATAAATAGATAAAGAGAAATAACTATCTACTTATCTATATAATCCTTTACCAACCTATCTATCAATCTATTTACCAATCTATTACTATCTATCTATCTATATATCCATCTATCTTTTTTTCTACTTCCGACCCACATGTACACAAACGACTAAAGTTGATCAGTTATATTTATAGTTAATCTATATACTTATCTATATAATCCTTTACCTACCTATCTATCAATCTATTTACCCATCTCTCACTATCTATCTATTTTATCACCTATGTCTTTTCTTCTTCTACTTCAAACCCACTTGTACACAAACGACTAAAGTTGATCAGTTATATAATTAGCAGGTAGAAGAGTGCAAGTGGCGTATACTAAGCCGAAGTCAGATGGGTTGGGCAGGGGTCGGGACGAGGTCTTCTGCCAGGCCTGGTAGTTATTCCGCCTCAGAGCGAGAGGAATGTGCACCATCATAGCCTCCCTACCTACCACAACTACCACTACCACAACTACCATTATCTTGCCCTACCTCAACTACCACTACCTATATCTTACTTTTCCCTACCTACCACAACTACCATTATCTTACCTTTCCCTACTTACCACAACTACCACTACCACAACTACCATTATCTTGCCCTACCTCAACTACCACTACCTTTATCTTACCTTTCCCTACCTACCACAACTACCACTACCACAACTACCATTATCTTGCCCTACCTCAACTACCACTACCTATATCTTACTTTTCCCTACTTACCACAACTACCACTACCATTATCTTACCTTTCTCTACTTACCACAACTACCATTATCTTTCCCTACCTCAACTACCACAACTACCATTATCTTACCCTACCTCAACTACCACTACCATTATCTTACCTTTCCCTACTTACCACAACTACCATTATCTTGCCCTAGCTCAACTACCACTACCTTTATCTTACTTCTCCCTACTTACCACAACTACCACTACCTTTATCTTACTTCTCCCTACCTACCACAACTACCATTAGCATACCCTCCCTACTTATCAAAACTACCACTACCACAAATACCTGTACCATTATCATATCATCCCTGCCTACCACTACCATAACTACCATTATCTTACCCTACCACTATCTTTATCATATTCCTCCCTACCTACCACAACTACCAGTACCACTACTACCATTATCATGAACTACTATACACTATTTCACAACTACCACAACAATAACCACTACTACCACCGCAACAACTACCACTATCATGCCGTTTCACAACCTACCACTTCTACAACTCCTACTACCACAACTACCATCACAATACCATACCACACCGATTAATTTCTTACCAAATAATTATGTACATAGAACTTACACGAACATTACTAACACCATTACCACCATCACCATCGTCACTCTCATGGTCGCCTCTATCACCATTATTATTACTACCACTGCTATCACCATCACCAGTATGGAAACCAACTCCATCCTATGAAACAATCCTTATATAATAATAATAATAATAATAATAATAATAATAGTAATAATAATAAAAATAATAAAAATAATAATAATAATAATAAAAATAATAATAATAATAATAGTAATAATAATAAAAATAATAAAAATAATAATAATAATAATAATAATAATAATAATAATACCTTCTTTGCTGCCATTAATTAACTACGATTATTCCACATTATTACAACTAAAAGCACCATTATCAAACACAGCCACTACCATTATCATATCCCAGCACTACTATGACTATCGTTACCATAAAACAACCTATCCTGTCCTAACCAAACCTATCCTATCCATAGCTCAGTAGTTCATTAACATATTCACAATGTCTCAAATTCCATCCCCTCCCCTACTCCTCCACCCCCACCCATCCCACTTCGTCTCCTTGGACATCTTCAACCTTCCTAATACTGCTACTTACTACTTACCAAAATGGGCTCCTAGTGCGTCCCATTCATCGGTGTCCTTGTACAGTTCCTACTCCCTCCCACCTCGCCAAACTTATAGTCAGTCAGCAAACCATTCACAATTTCCCAAACTTCCCCTCCCCAGCCTCCAGCCCCACTCTCCCATCTCAGTGGACATCTGCAACCCCTTCCCTCCCTCCTTTCTTATAGTCTCCTCCCTCCTTATAGTCCCCTCACTCCTTCCCTCCTCCTCCTCCTTCCTTATAGTCCCCTCACTCCTTCTCTCCCTCCTGCCTTCCTTATAGTCCCCTCCCTCCCTCTCTCCCTATCTCCTTCCTTATAGTCCCCTCACTCCTTCCCTCCCTCCTGCCTTCCTTATAGTCCCTTCACTCCCTCCCTCCCTCCCTCCTTCCCTCCTCCTGCTCCTGCTCCTCTTGATGGTACACATGTTATCAAAATTGGTTCCTCCTCGATCCTGATGTTACTCGTACTCCATCATTAGTGTCCTTGTCTCGTCTGCTCTTCCCCCAAGCTCATCCTTTCTCACCTCTTCTATCTGTGTGTCTGGCTGTCTCTCTCACATGTGTCTCTGTCTTCCACCAAATTATTTAATCTTGTCGTTGGGATGGAAGCACTATTTACGTTAGAGTTAATTATAGCCTTATTTGACCCATAAACAGCGGCAAAGTTTCGGAAAATACGTCTGGACTAAAGTCAAACGATTTCAATACAACAGGAAAAAACATCAAACATCGTCGATGGATTAATTAAGAGCTTTAGGACAGGATATTGTTTAGAAAAACTAATGCATGCTGTCTCGAATTTACAAACTCATTCTGTCAAGACTGAAATTAAACCATACTTTAGCTAACACATAAACGCTTATAAAAAAAAAAATAATGTAATCTGTCACGAACAAGGAACATATGATTATTTTGTCATGATCAAAATAAAGCGCTATATCCATGAAAGAACGAACAAACAAAATTAAATAGGCAAACAACGCTGGTAGCCATAGCCATACGCAAGGATCGGGAGGCAGGCAGAGGGGGAGGAGGGGCGTGAGGCGTGTATGGCGGCCTAATATTCCCCAAGTGTACCCGGTTTGAGGCTTATTACATTATCCAAAAGAACATGCTACATCTTTCTGTAAAATGACGGTAAATATCTATAGTGGATAACCTTATGTTGCATCTGATTGCCGCACACATAAGTCCTTCTAAGCCACGTTCAATCAATCATGGACAGCCTTTATTATATCGTCTCTGGACATTTACCATCAGTTACAAGGAAAAACAAATGACTAAAGTTGCATCAGGATGAATATTATTAAATCATTGGTTCCTGATACTTTACAATACTAGGTTTGTTGACGTTGGTATATTGGCTGAATCAGGAAACACTGGGGTAAAAATATACTGAGCGCCATGACACTTACAAGAGAAATCATAGTTCAATATACATCTTTAGCCAGTGTATTTATTTATCCATGAGTGGTGAAGCGATTTAAACTTTAGAAAAAATTATACAGCTACTGTGAAGAAATATAACACTATAAAAAATACTGTACAGAAACGTACACTCGCAATCCAAAATTTGTATCCAGGGCTTGTTGAAGTTTCGAATCATTTGACATACGGTACTAGTGAACCAACTACAACTCTTATCCTGTTTCATATTTGCTTGAGCTCGCTTCATACTCGATCAGGCTATTCGAAGCAAGCCTGGATACATATTTTGGAATGTGAGTGTACAGTAGCTTCAAACCAGATACACTTTGGTGAATGACGGACCTTCTATCCTACTCACACAGACCTCAACTATTTCCCATGGCACGCCCACTGCATCACTCAGGAGGTAACAGGTAATAAAACACGATGACTGTACAGCTCCTACAAAAAACATTCTTGGGAGGGAGAGATAAACATATGGATGTGGGAAATGAACACTGCCTCAACACCTGCTGCTCTGGTAAGGAGTGCAAGAGTAATGGTTAAAAAGTACTGTCGTGTTTCTAATCTCTGGGTGACCTCTTGAGATTTACAGTGTCGAGAATGCACAAAATTTATGTACAGTAAGAGTCAGTTTATCTTAGGCTGCGTTGAGATCCAAAGGGCACGACTACATTTCCTACTCGATATCACTGATGAGATAACTACCAAACAGCATAGAGGCGACAGGACTAATGACTCTGGTCGAACATACGTGTCAGCAAAATTTCATAACTTGCTTCGGTTTGTCAAGGTCACAAGAAAGAATACTTTTTGTGGGCACTGTACGTGATGATTAAAACAAGCTTCCCTTCTCCTAAAAAGTTGTCTGTCCCTGGCGACGGTCATCCCCTTGGTCAAAGAAAATCGTGTGTGTAGAAACCGGGGTAGACTTCTGTGAACTTGAGTGGGCTAACAGTTGGTCAACGAATTATTAACTGCATTTTCCTGTGCCACGAAACACACTCCTTACATCTGAGTTCTATTATTTGGCACAATCTGATGGACCACGTAGCTTCCAAGTAGCTGATTATTATACACTATATGCCCATAAAGTATTGCAGATCTTAATTAAATGCACTGTAGTGTACGTGAACTTACAATTATTCCATAGCACGTACCGTATCATTAAAATTTTATAGTTCATGAGTCTGAGTACCTGCATTGTCTAACATTTAAACAAAGTTTCATCTTAAAATAATTTACACCCTATCTCACAGTACTCGGAAAACTACAGAAAATGTATATTTGAAACTGTAATGTCATTTCTACCGATCCCTTAAAAGCAGTTGATGTCTTTAGCATCTTTCCTAACATCACCAAACTATTTTTCTCCTCGGTAGGATGCACTACTAATGTCCAAAGACAATTCTCTATATCATTTAATACAAAAACATCGGATTTCCTCTTCGATAATGTGTTTTTCAAACACCAAACAACTTGATTTATCGATGAAAACCCCCCAAAAAGTTGCCTTAGACTCGAGAAAATTATCCATGTCCTGGGAAATGATCAGAGGAAATTTTCCCACAAATTCAAAACCTAGACAATTACCACTATTTTCTTCGTTCTCTCTCGTTTTCATTCGTAATCAAGACAAAGTTGCTCCTTAATTATTCGTCTGTCTCCTCTAAATCAAAGAAAACAGAACGGATGACAGAGGAGGCTACATGGAGGCCAGAGAACAGAGAAAGGTATACTGTAAATGAAAACAACTTTTGCTTCAAAAACACCAGATTACTCTCTCACGTCGCGTTGAAATCTCCCTGTCTGCAGGTCCGACAGACGGGAACTCTATCATTAGTTTTTGCCTTACCCGGGTTGTCACTTGGAGCACGTCTTCAGGATACATTCTGTTTCTACCCTGTATATCATAATTATCCTTATAAGAAAATAAAGAGTTATGACTACAACAATTCGGTGTCTATAGTTCTTACAGATGATGACAAGTGACGTTCATAACTGGTCCATTTAGGATGGTCGCTGATTTTCTCAATGTATCCTCCTGGCAACCATGCGTTAAGGGGATAGAATACTTTTGGTTAATTGGAGTGCCTTGCCTCCTCCAAAGTATGCCAGGAAAAAGGACCAGCGGAACAAAAAATAATGGTGGTCGGTTGCTTGGAATACTTTGGAGGAATCAGTTGCTCCAGCTTAACCAACACTGTATAACCCACTTAAGGCAGAGCTTCTTCTTTGAAGATCGTACAGTACAACCTTCTACATATTGTAATGCAAACTCTAACAACTCATGAATTTGTGTTACACTGCTACATGCTGTCATTCGATAAGTATATATTAGTTTCTCTACTTTGCCAGGCTCTCAAATATTAAGCATTTTTTTGGCCATATACTGTTAGTGTTAAAGCAATTTCAAGCCATTATGTCATTGGTGTGCACTGTCGCCTCCTAACATTTATTCAATATGTCAGTGGTTTCCAAGCATTGATTAATTTAGTATATAAATAATCGACTGCTATTATTCTTTCGCTCTGTGTGTGTGTGTGTGTGTGTGTGTGTGTGTGTGTGTGTGTGTGTGTGTGTGTGTGTGTGTGTGTGTGTAATGGATAGAAAAAAAAAAACTATTAAGACAGTATTTTGCGATGGTTGAAGAGTTGGCATAATGTGTGTGTGTAGGTCGGGCCAAGTTGACACTGGGGACGGAAGTGTCTGCCCCTGAAGCCAACAAGAATCTCCAGCGTCATCCTCCCCTTCATCTTTCCCCTTCTTCCTCTTTCGGCCGTCATTTTTCACCTCTTCACATAATTATTGTCTACGTCAACTGGGCTCGCAAAATATAGACCGCGCGCACACACACACACACACACACACACACACACACACACACACACACACACACACACATATATCAAAATTCTAAGGCGATTACACATATAATTCCCTGAAAAATTAAAATACTAATAATACAGGTACAGGATAATCGATTAACAATCAACTATACAAATGCTCATAAGTTCTTCCTTTCCACGCCGTGCTATAAATATTATTTATCAACCACTGTTTGAACACTTACCATACTGACGCTGATAGAAATTAGATCTATTTCACCAGTTTAAAGTCTTTATCAGTCAAAAAAGCTACAGTCGTAACAATAGTTTTTTTTATTATTATTCTCCTGAGATATGGAATCGATAAATTATAAATTATTTCCACCAAAGACAGGTAAATGAACCTACCAACTGTTTAAGGACCCTGTGATCGTGTATGATAATTGGAGGCTTCTGATTCCTCCTCTCTATACCACTATACAAACTCCATCCATGTAGGTGGTGTTTCATAGTAATATTTGAAAGACTCTTTTACCTCTAATTTTCCGACTACATCACAGGGTCCATTAACTATGCAGCACAGTAACATATAATATTCGAATATCATGGGGGCATATCTTTAGATTTTCTTTTCTTTTACGAGACCATAAACTATTTCACAGTCAAAGAAAAAGGTACACACAAAACTTACATAAAATAAAGGCCAATAGACTCCTCACCAATCGTGTCTTTACGGCCTGGCATCAACTGGAAGGGAACAGGCGCCTTTTCACAATGTCACAACACACTATAGATGATCATTTTTATCACCCACTGTCTTCCATCTCTAGTCACACATAATCCTTCCATCAATAATACCAGTTCTTGAGCGAGAGGGAGAGTGGAAGGCCGTCCGACAAATCCGGGTGACATTTATTGAGGATATTAACTCCCTGGCCACATTAGAGGGGAGACCTAGCATGCCTATCCATCACTCACTCAGCCAATAAAGTGACAGTAGATGGCCAGGTTTATTTCCATCACTCTCATTCTTTCTCTTCTTTTTCTTCTTCTCTGATGGTGGTGGGAGAAGGAACACACGAGGAGGAATGGTACAGTCAAGGTCAAAAGTCCTGCGTCGGGTTGAATGAAAGTGTGTCGTTAGAGTGAACCTTTATGAACCAATATTACACATAAACAGCAATAGTTTCGCACCGTCCTTCGAGACCTTTTCAATCGAAGGTGTTGCAGGACTACTGACCGTGACTGTATACTCACCACATTAACCCTTTGACGTCACGGGATGTCTTATGACATAATAAATCGCCTTGTGTTACGGTAATCCAGGTCTAATTATCATCTCAGCTACGAGGTGTTCTTGATTAAAAGGGTCAACTGATAATAGGTGCTACCCACTGGTCGTCAAAAATGCTTGCTTCCGACGGAAAAAAAAAAAAAAATCAAAGCCCCAGTGGTCATTGTATTATAAATCTCGTCACAGTTCACTTTTATTTATTACGATCATGACAACTATACGGAATGATATAATGAAAAAGGTTCGGAAACATAAAAAAACACAGATGGAGTTATTTCAGATGACTAAACTGTTCCTGTTCTGACTGTTAACGGAAATTATTGTATTATTGTTAACTACTAAACTTTATGGGAAACCTTGAATGTAAACAGAGTGACTACAACGCCAGGAAATGAAGTGCTAATGTGAGAGGCTTGTGTTAGCAGCTGAGAGGGAAGCTAATTACCATGTCACATACGGAGTTACACACTTGTGTTTGAGAAAAAATTACTGCCTGACTAAATAATCAAGCTTTAGTAATAGCCTGACTCACGGCCAACACATAGCTCTATTCATTCATTCAAATAAAACTATATATATGTTTAGATTCGTTGCTATATAGACCTTGATCCAGAAGGGTCCCAATGACTAAGACAAGCTAACAAAACACATCTTAATACATTTTATGCAAATATCAATTAACAAGGGATTGAATTACTTGCCCACCAAATAATATAAAAACCAGATATGCATCATCCAACCCTGAGAATTTGTCACTGAACGAGAGAACACTGTAAAAACAAAACAAAAACAAAAAACGCTATGAGGCACCAACCAGGACAGGGCACAGCAGGTTAGGATGGGTCAGTTAACCCTTTAAAAAACGCTGAAAACTTGAGGCATTTTCTCCTGTTGCCACCAGACGATCATTATTTTCACAGGGAAGAACCACTAAGGATAAAAGATGCATGGTATTTTAAGGGCAGATTCTCTCTTTGGTGAATTGGAAGGCTACTGATTCCTCCTAACTATGTCAAGAAACAGATTCCCTATTAATATCAATGAGGGCGTCTGTATACTGGCATAGTTTGGAGGAATCAGAGACCATCCAATTCACCGAGACAAAATCTCCTCTTTTATTAAGTAACCAAGACAACAACAAAAATTTGGATAAAGGGGGTAATACACTTTTCGTACATAGAAGCACCTTGATTCCTCCAAAGTATGTCAGGAAACAAAATAATGGTGGCCTGTTGCTTGGAATAGTTTAAGGGAATCAGTTGCTCCAGATTCACCAACATTATACTATCCCCTTCACGATTTAAATTGTTCCAAGAAACCCTCCTTCGTCCAAAACTGAAGATTATTTTTCCTTTGGCATTAAAACAATTGTCTGGCTCCGGGTCATGTAAAGCAGACGCTGTTGAAAGTTGAGTAAGGTAACTATTAAAGCCCATAAACAGTTAGGTGTAGTTTCTTAATGGGCTAAAATGAACACCATCATTATTATAGTCATCATTTAATTCTCATCCTTCATAAAATTAAAAAAAAAAAAGGCATCCTACAACAACAACAACAACAACAACTACAATTACTACTACTACAACAACAACAAATAGTAATCTATGAAGAGAAGAATAAAAACAATAACATTGACAATATAAAAGACCATATAATATTAATAATAATAATAATTATTATTATTATTATTATATACATAGAAGACTATTTTAAAGTGACGATGCGATAATGATGAAAAAGTGAAGGAAGCTCCCTGAGGAACGCCCGCCACATACTTTATTCGGCTCGGGGTGGAATGTATGTGACGTTTCTATTCACGTCTCGGACAAAATTCCTTTCTCGACGCCCTCTGCCGGCCAGGTCGACCTTATACCCTCCTAAGACACGGGTTGAAATCCTGGCCAGGCTGCCCAGCGGGATACGACCCCCTGACATCCAACCCTTCCTTCCTCCACCTCCGGACTCCAGACGCCTCAAGACGAGTCCAAAGAGGGAGACGAACGAGCGGGGTTGCCAGTTTAGCGGACTTTGTTTATTTTTGCTTCTTCTATTGTAGCTGGCTGATGTCAGATAAGTTTCTATCTTTAACCGTACTTTTTTCTGGAGAAGGGAGAGAATTTGGAGGGCTATCTGTGGCCTGTGTGAGTAAAAACCGCCACGAAACACTTTATATTTCATCCACAGAAACAGAAATTGATACATGCAAACAGCAAGTTTTACCAGACCGTCCCATCCCACAATAAAACGCTTTAACCACACCAGTAAGAACGAGTGAGTCGCTTCTGCACACCGGCTCATTCCAGGGTTATATATTTATGCTCTCGGAAACTCACGATACGGACGAGTGTAATGAGGAGGAAAGAGAAAGCGTGAAGAAAAGTGGAGAATGTGTGAACGAGAAGCAAACAGGGAAGAGTTAAGCAGACACAATGAGAGAAAGAGAGGAAGAGAGAAGCTAGGCAACTGGATGATGCCCGGAAGCCAAACTCAGTGATTGTGACCCTCCGTTTGCCAGAGCGTGTTATTGGCCTCTCCTTCCCCTCCCTCTCCCTCTCCCTTTCCCTCTCCCTTCCCCTTCTCCTACCACCCCTAAGGACCACCATATATTTTCAACTATCCCACAGTGCACACACATTGTTGAGCAACACACACACACACATGCTTAGCATCACACACAAACACACACGCACACACACACAAACACACATATGCTTAGCAACACACACACACACGCTTAGCAACACACACAAACATAAACTTATACATACACACACACGACTACACTGACAAACGGCCAGCTTGAGTTACCCGCTTACGATGCCACACCTTCACGAGAAAAAAAGAAAAACACCAATTAAAAACAGTCAGTGTAGCAGAGCACCATCTCTCCTCAAAGCACAGCACTATTCTAAGGGGGGAGTACAGAGTTGGTATATCTGGAGTAAGTGATTCCTCCAAGCTATTGGATGCAACTGGCCATCACTATTTTTGTTCATCTAATCTTGTTTCCTGGCATACGCTGGCAAGGCGCTCTAATGTACAAAAAGTGTATGATCCCCTTTATCGAGTGTACTTTTGCCTCCATTTACGCGTTACCCTCCCAGCACTGCCAATTTTCTCTTCATGCAAAGTTTGAAGCCCAAAGTTATGACACCTGCTGAATATTAACGACAGTATCACAGGTCCTCGTTACCAGTGATAAACTAATACCTTGAATCCAGTGGTCGACATTCTAGGATGAAAGTAAGGCTGGCAATACAAGGTGAGTAACTCGGGAGTGGTTATCGTACTTGCACTACACCGGGTCTTCCTTCAGCTCGTACTAACTTTAAATATCGAGTAATTAGTGCCAGACGATCTTATTCAACCAGTGAAAACAAACTGCATTTTACAGACTAATGGTACAGGTAATTTTACGCATGAGGAGGAACGGAGTTATATTATTGTTATGTTTCTTTTAAGAGACTTGTGTTGTCTGGTATACCATGACGAATTGGAGCCTACCGAGTCCTACAAACGGTGCAGCAAAACAACATCTGCACTGACGGCGTACGTTTTGTGAAATAATTTGAGGGAATCAATAGGCTCCAATTCCACTGGACAAAAATCATAGCCTCTTTAACAAACACGTCTGCCTGAGTGAGTCGTTAAAATGCGTATTCAATTGCAGTTAAATTAAGCACACAAAACCTGGAGATAAAAGACTAAACGATAAGTTAATGACAGAAAAAGGTAAAAAAAGCGAGAAATACGAGGCTGATACGAGATCTGAGTGGATTTAACGACTGTTTTTTGTATAGGTGGATGATGTGATTTGGTTTCGTAATTACACGGTCTTGTGGCGGATCCGTATCTGGCTGCGGTGGTGCGGGTGTGTTAGTGGTGGTGTGGGGTTACAGCGGTGGTGGGGGTGGGATGTGTTCTTGTGGGTAATGGCAGAGTGGTCGGGATGTGGGGCGGTAGGAGTGGTAGTGGAGTTGGCGGTGATGGTTCTCATGATGGTTTGAGTGTTAGTAATAGTAAGTGTGTGTGTGTGTGTGTGTGTGTGTGTGTGTGTGTGTGTGTGTGTGTTATACTGAAGATACTGGTGCAGTCGGGGAGGAGTTACAAGGAACTTACTACTGAAGAAGGAAGGATCCGAGACCCCAACGCTCCTCGGAGGAACAGCATGCGAGGAAAGAATGTGAGTGCGAAAGGGAAGGAGAGAAGAGCTAAATCCTGGACAGAATAGCACTGATAAGGATAAACACAGGGTACTACCAGTTCCCACAATGTTTGCAAGAATCGATCAGTCGTGAACTTGCGACATCATGGGTTCAAGGTTAGAGCGGAACCTCTGCACTAACCTTGTGTTCCTGTGTGTGTGGGGGGGGGGGGGAGACAGAACATAGGAGGGGGTGAAGAATAGGAATATGGGGGAGTCTGTGGAAGCCCCGCTGAGCCCTCCTGAGATGGCTGGTCCTTAATTCAACAATTGGGTGTCGTCAATTGACACTGGGTGTGAGGCGTCGCCAGAATAGCAATGCTCGCACCCGATTTCGTTTGCATTCATTACAGGTCGGGGAGCTACCAGATCCGGCCGGTGCTTTGGCAGCAGTGTTGTTGGCTCCACTACTCGCTCCACGACTCACTGTTTGTCTCACTCCAGGCCCATCTGTTTGTCTCGCTCCATGCCTTAAGAATCTGACGGGAGGACACACACACACACACACACTATATCCTCGTTTCATACTCACGTTTTCGATCAATGTTCAAAATATAAAAGCAACAACTATAGGTAGCTTGCTCCAATGAATTACATAGGCTATCTGCAGTGCTGTCAGAAAAGTGAAAGCCACTTATATCAACCAAATAACAGAACATAACAGACATTTCCAGCTTACGTGGTGTTTTGTGGTAGAGTCGCCACAATCCCTAACCCACGTAAGTAGAAGCCCGAGATCTGAAGTAGGCGGTTTCTGGACGACAGCATACCCAAACCATCACGAGGCCACACACATTTCGAACCAATAGAGGCTTTGGGGGGGGCTGTATACTCCAGACACCGCCTGCTCCACATCGAGTTTCGACTCAGATGGGCTCGGGATTGTGGTACGCGACTGTACACTTTGGAGAAATCAGCGACCGACGTTCTTCTAACCATAACACAAGGAGCACCTTTAAAATTAATATGTAATTAATTTTCATAATTTTTAGGAGCTAATGAGTTCTTTAAATTATGCTCCGAAACAGATTCTTTTTTGGTGATACCGAGGTCGTCTGTTGCCAAGCGTAGCTCAAAGGAATCAGAAGTCCTCCAGAATGACTATAAAAAGAACTCTCCCTTTAATTACGCACAAATTAATTCTCACACACTTATTGTCTTGCTCATAAAATTTCCATGTAAGAGTTATCTAGTTATTTTATGCATAAACTGCCTCGTTGGACCAAGGAATCTCATGCTGTTTGATTTCATCCATACTGTACATTCACTGCACGTTATTCTTTTCCATACTCAACTCCACACCCACTACTTCACATCCACACACACACACTCACTCCAAACCCACTCCACATCTACTCCACTTCCACTCCACACCCACTCCAAATCTACATCCACTCCACTCACACTCTACATCCACTCCACACCCACATACACTTCACTCCCACTCCACATCCACTCCACTCACACTCTACATCCACTCCACACCCACATACACTTCACTCCCACTCCACACTCACTCAAAATCCACACCCACTTTACATACACTCCACATCCACTTTCACTCCCACTTTCTTTGGCTGCACCAAGGGTATACCGGGAATATCTCTACGAAAGGATATATACTGCTGCAGAAAGTAGGGGATATCAAATTCGATTACACGCGAGTAAATCAAGGCTCTCATGATTAATGGGCGGGTTTGGAGCGGCTGAAACCTCTCACTAGCCAAAGCTGCCCATCCCTATACTCCCCTCCCTCACACACACACACACACACACACATATCCTACCCACCTCCACATAAGTGCTTACTGTACATATGCACATCCACCCCTTGCACACACACACACACACACACACACAGGATAATGACTTTGAAGGAGAGAAACTGTAGATATGTATAAAACAGGCAAGCCACATATACTGTACTCTGTATATGAGGAGTAAACTTAAGTATCTTTGTAGTGTAGTATATATATATGTAAGCAGCATATACACCTCTCTGGGCAGTATACCTCGAGGCAGACATGTGAGCAGTATACCTCAGCGGGCGGTCCAGTGTTCCAGTGGGTGTGGGTGGGGAAAGTGGATAAGGGATTGAAAGTGGATGGTGTGTGTGTGGGGGGAGTGAGTGGATTGTGTGTGTGTGGGGGGAGGGAGTGGATGGTGTGTGTGTGGGGGGAGGGAGTGGATTGTGTGTGTGGGGGGGGGGGAGGGGAGGGGATTGTGTGTGTGGAGGGGAGTGGATTGTGTGTGTGGGGGGGGGGAAGTGAATGTGGTGTGGGTTAGCGTGTGGTTGGGTATGGTTGTTGGGGGGGAAGTGGGTGTGGTGTGGCTGGGGGGGGGGGGGGCTGGATGCTTAGGTATGGTAGTGAAAGTTGTATATATATGTAACACCAGCATTGGGGGGGTCTGGGAGGGGGACATGGACAAGAAAAGTGATTGCTGAGGGGAGATTTCCTTGTTGGTGAATTGAAAGGTCAGCGATTCCTCCAAACTATGCCACCAAACAAACAAACAAGCAAACATACGATCTTCCTGTTACTCCTTATGGTGGATCTGTTTCCTGGTATAATATAAGTTGGAGGAATAAGTAGCCCACCAAATTACACCCTCAAAAAGAATCTCCCGTTGAGGCTACACGTTCAGTACAATATTAGCATTAAGGTGGTATATAATTCTTTTTTGGTACATTTGAGTGCCTTGATTCCTCCAACGTATGCTAGGAAACAGGAACATATGAACAAAAATAATGGTGTTCTGTTGCTTGGAATAGTTTGGGGGATTCAGTTGCTCCAGAATTACCAACACAAAACTTCTCCATTAACATTATCACTTTGCTTATAATAATTACTGTAAAATATGTATATCATCATCACAGTTGTCACCATTATCAGTATTTCCACCTTCATCACTTTTACTCACTATTATTACCATTATCATCACCATTACTACCATCATCACTACTGTTATTATATGCATTTCCACCTTCATAACTTTTACTCACTATTATTACCATCATCATCACTATTACCACTATCATTATTATTATTGTCACTATCAGCCTTTCCTACCTTCATTACATTCACATACCATTACTACCATCATAACCATCACTTAATTAGTATTTTCACCATCATCTCGTTCACCATTATTTCCACCATCTTCATCAACAATGACACTACTACCATTACTATTAACCATCACTATCACCAAAATTATCACCACCACAATAATATCATCATCACCATTATCTCCATCACTGTATCATTATCACCACCACCACCACCACAATCACCACTACCATTATCACCACCATCATATTATCACCACTATTACCACCACCATTATCACCACCACTGTACCATTATCACCACCACCATACCATCACCACCACTGTATCATTATCACCACCACCACACCATCACCACCATTACCACCAACACCATCACCCTCACTAATGTCCTTTACACCACCGCCATCAACCCAGGCAGTATATCAATAATGACACGCTGGCCTTTTACGACAGGGTGTCACTTGGGGCCGGCCGGGGGCACCTCAATATTTGCACTAATTCTAGGGTGCTGCGCTACGTCCGCTCTCTCTCTCTCTCTCTCTCTCTCTCTCTCTCTCTCTCTCTCTCTCTCTCTCTCTCTCTCTCTCTCTCTCTCTCTCTCTCTTTCGTGTGTGGCCTCTGATATATTGTGGGCCATGTCAGGAGACTCACACATTACCCCGGTGAAGATGAACGAAGCACACTCGAGATGGGTTTGTGTACGCGGTCCCTGCATGGGTTGGTAATTGGCAGGAAAGAAGGTAGACAGGTAAGAAGGCAGGCTGGTAAGAAGAGTAATGTAGGCAGGCAGTGTAAGGCAGGCAGGCAGAGTAATGTAGGCAGGCAGGCAGGCAGAGTAATGTAGGCAGGCAGGAAGGCAAAGTAAGGCAGGCAGGTTTACAGGCAGTCAGTGTTAGTAAAAAAAAAAATGAGTATTATCATCAAAGACGCAAGCAGGCAGGTAGTTGGTCGGTAGGTAGGCAGAAGGCAGGCATTAGTTAGAGTAAAAGTGGGTTTTCTTATCAAGTATCTGGCAGGCGTTAGTTAGAAAAAAAGAAGTGATGGTTTGTTATCAAGCGGCGGGTGGACAGGCAGGTGTTAGTTAGAGAAAGTGAACATTTTTTTTATCACTATAGGTAGCAAGGCAGGCAGACAGGTGATAATTACAAAAAAAGAGTGGGAGTTTCTTATCAAAGGGAAGGCAGGAATTTGTTAGAAAAAGTGATGGGCTCCTATCATCCAGGGGCACAGACAGGCAGGCAGGTGTTAGCTAAAGTGAGGGTTTCTTATCATCAAAGGTGCAGGCAGGCAAGAAATGAGGTGTGTCCGTGGTTAGTCATGAGTCAGAGAAAGTGAAGGCTTCATGACTGAGTACCTAGCACGACTGGCTCAGGCATGCATGGTCAGGAGTCAGTTTTGAGAGAATGTGAGGGGCTGCTTATCATATACTGTATGTCTCTGACGCTTCTTGTCATAGTACAACTTCAGTACACAATCTCCTTTTATATTTCCTCACCAAACAGTACCAAAGATATTAATGAGTCGTACTATATAAATCTTCGTACAGATAGTTAAAGGACTTGTGATTTTGCTGGCGAATTGGTCCCTATTATATTTCCTCCAAGCTATGCAGCAAAACACAACTTATCAATACAAATTTTAAGAGAGTCGTGTGGTGAAGGTGAATTGGAGTAAACGTACAACACGGTGCAACTAAACAGACTTCCTACTCGTATACAGAGGTACAGTAGTGTGTTTTCTGGCCTATTGTGGAGGAACCAGTAGCCTTTCAATTGGTCCAACACAGATGAACCCGTTAAGTTTGAAGGTAGTTTGGAGGGATCAGTAGTCTCCAATTTAAGACCCTGATCGTAGAGTCGGTAAATAGCGAGAACAGATGAGAGGCAGATGGAGACTTCAAACCTTTAGAGGCAATGGACCCCGGGGTGTCGCTCTCGTTGGCCCCGTTCATCACAACCAGAACGGCCTGAACGTGACGCTAAGCAGCACTAGTAGGAGGGGAGGGAGGGGAGGGGAGAGGAGATTGGACATGGGAGGAAGGAGAGAGAATGGGGAGGGAAGGGAAAGAAGGAAAGGGAAGTGGTATGGTGGAGAGGAGATAAGGAAGGAAGGAAGAAGAAGTAGAGAGAGACGGAGAGGTGGAAAAGGTATGGGAGAAATGTAGACTGAAAGGGAGAGGAGAGAGATGGAGAGGGAAGGGGAGTTACAGGATGGGAGAGGGGAATGGTCAACTGAACAAGGAAGTTTGGGGGCTTCATGTGAGTAGTTAAGTGGGATATTGAGTTGATGGGGTGGTGCTCGAAGGTGGGTGGAGGAGGAGAGAGGTTGAAAAGGGAGATCAGGACTTGTAGAGAGGAACTGGTGGAATGAGGAGGGGGGATTTTCGAAGGTGGGGAGAGAAGGCCTGGGATTGTTGTTGTTGTTGTCTGTAGGTGGATTCATAGAGATTTAGGGCTGGTTGTTGTTAGAAGGGATATGCTATTAGATGGCCCAATGGGGATTGGAGAGTTAGAATTGAAATACACTCTAGTGTTAATCTTGAGTATAAGTTGAGTTGTTCACTCTCCTTGCCAATGTTGACCATTATGTGGAGTCTATCGTATAATTTGCTATAATTTTCCAGTCCTTTGTATTTTATCTCTCTTCCCTGACTCGCACAGAAGGCAAGACGTTTGTGTGTGGGTTGGTGATGGCCTGAGCCTCGGT
>JAWQEG010007229.1:0-2500 GCA_033782935.1 Petrolisthes cinctipes
GTGATGCAAAATTATACACGTGTTGTTCTTTATTACCAAGATTATTATTATTATTATTATTATTATTATTATTATTATTATTATTATTATTATTATGAGGTGGTGCAAAATTATACACGTTGTTGTTCTTTATTACCAAGATTATTATTATTATTATTATTATTATGAGGTGGTGCAAAATTCTACACGTGTTGTTCTTTATTACCAAGATTATTATTATTATTATTATTATTATTATTATTATTATTATTATTATTATGATGTGGTGAAAAATTCTACACGTGTTGTTCTTTATTACCAAGATTATTATTATTATTATTATTATTATTATTATTATTATTATTATCAGGTGCTGCAAAATTATACACGTGTTGTTCTTTATTACCAAGATTATTATTATTATTATTATTATTATTATTACTATTATTATTATTATTATTATGAGGTGCTGCAAAATTATACACGTGTTGTTCTTTACTACCAAGATTATTATTATTATTATTATTATTATTATTATTATGAGGTGCTGCAAAATTATACACGTGTTGTTCTTTATTACCAAGATTATTATTATTATTATTATTATTATTATTATGATGTGGTGCAAAATTATACACGTGTTGTTCTTTATTACCAAGATTATTATTATTATTATTATTATTATTATTATTATTATTATTATTATTATTATGAGATGGTGCAAAATTATACACGTGTTGTTCTTTACTACCAAGATTATTATTATTATTATTATTATTATTATTATTATTCTTATGAGGTGCTACAAAATTATACACGTGTTGTTCTTTATTACCAAGATTATTATTATTATTATTATTATTATTATTATTATTATTATTATTATTATTATTATTATTATTATTATTATTATTATTATTATTATTATTATTATTATTATTATTATTATTATTATTATTATTATTATTATTATTATTATTATTATGAGGTGGTGCAAAATTATACACGTGTTGTTCTTTATTACCAAGATTATTATTATTATTATTATTATTATTATTATTATTATTATTATTATTATTATTATTATTATTATTATTATTATTATTATTATTATTATTATGAGGTGGTACAAAATTATACACGTGTTGTTCTTTATTACCAAGATATTTACTAAGATGGAAGGAAAGGTGTTGGTGGATATTGGATTGTGGCTGTACAATAATGCCTTTTTTTGTAATAATTTTGTTATAGGTATGATTTTACTGTTTGTGTGTGTGTACAGTAATTCATCTTATTTATTACACACACACAACACACATACATATCATCTTATTTTTTACACACACACACACACACACACACACACACATAATCTTATTTTTACACACACACACACACACACACACACACACACACACACACACACACACACACACATATATAATCTTATTTTTTACACACACACACACATACACATATCATCTTATTTCTTACACACACACACATGCACATATCATCTTATTTTTTACACACACACACACACAATCATCTTATTTCTTACACACACACACATATCATCTTATTTTTTACACACACACACATATCTTATTTTTTTACACACAACACACATGCATTTCTTATTTTTTACACACACACACATACATATCTTATTTTTTACACACACACATATCTTATGTTTTTACACACACACACACATATCATCTTATTTCTTACACACACACACACACATCATCTTATTTTTTGCACACACACACATATCATCTTATTCTTTACACACACGCACACACATAATCTTATTTTTTTACACACACACACACACACAAACACACACACACACACACACACACACAGACATATCATATTTTTTTACACACACACACACATCATCTTATTTTTTTACACACACACACACACACACCCTCTCTCTCTCTCTCTCTCTCAGTTCGTGGATATCTAATGAAATTCTCTCTCTCTCTCTCTCTCTCTCTCTCTCTCTCTCTCTCTCTCTCTCTCTAGTAAGGTTATGTAATCAAATTCACTTTCTTTATCTTATGTTTATTTTATCTATAATTAATTATATGTCACAATGGTTAACTGACAAAAAAAAAAAAATAATAATAATAATAATCAAAATAATAATAATAATAATTAATAATAATAATAATAATTAATATTAATAATAATGATGCACCTTACACACAGTAACTATGAAAATTAAAAAAATAATAATAAAATAATAATATAAAATAATAAATAAGTATAGTCATTTTTCCTTCAATGTCACAAAAATAAAAATAAAAATAATATACAATAATATTATAAAAAATAAAAAATAAGAAGTACAGTAATTTTTTCCTTCATATCACAATAATAATAATAATAACTAATAATAATAATAATAATAATAATAACAGTAATAATAAAAATAGTAATAATAATAATAATATCATAGTGTACTGAAATAATTACAACATAGAGAAAATTAATGATTATGTAACTG